>CAODLS010684508.1:0-45989 GCA_948243855.1 Flueggea neowawraea
TGTGCGTGTGTAATGTACTCTCTCACTATTGGAAAAATTCAGTTATTATATACCGATTGAATATTATTTAAATATTATTTACATATTAAAATAAAAATACATGAATTTAATTGAATATCGATTGAATATCATTCAAATGTAACTTATATACAAAAATAACATTTTATAGATATTTCTGAGAATCAAAACTATAACATTTTATGGGTTTGATTAAATTCCAAAATAATAAATATTGGAAACTCATTTAACACTGTTTGAATAATAAAATAATATTACACGGATTTAAATGAAAATTGATTGAATAAAGATTAAATACCATTTGAATATTATTTATATACCAATATAACATTTTGTAAATTTGATTGAAAACTAAAATAATAACATTTCATAGGCCTGATTGGATAAAAAAATACAATTAGAAATTGATTGAATACCTTTTAAATATTACTTGAATACCAACATAATACTCATTGATCTAATTGGATATTGATTGAATACCGTTTTAAAACTAAAGATTGGTTTTCAATCCCAAAAATATAAATTCCTGCATAAAATAGCCAAAAATGAATATCAAGTAACATTTTATGCATTGAATACCAACTGAATACCATTTTAATAATGACTGAATACCAAATAAAAATTAAATAATACTAAGTGATTATAAATAAAATAATAATCAATTTTTAATTAGTTTTCAATCTTTTAAATTAAAGTTCTCTATCTACATCAATTTTCTTTTAAATTGAAGTAATATTTTAGAATTTTTATTTATTAATTTTAATATTACTATTTTTTATTTCAAATTGATTTTCAATTATCATTAAATACTAATAATAAATAGTTAATGCTATTAATTATTAATGTTATTAATTATTCATTTAAGATGGGAAAATAAAAAAAGAATTTATTTAATTATTTTTACATTGAAAGAAAAAAGAAGAGTTGAACAAAATAAAAGATGTCAGATGATGGAAGGCGATGGACAGTGGTATGATGTGAGTGGTTACATTGCTACGTGGCAGATTGAAATTAGTAGAGTGGAACAATGATAGTAGCTAGATCGCCAAATGTCAGATTTCTATTGGAAAAGTTAGAAGATGTTTGTGGTTGCGGTTGCATCATGCTCATAACTCATGAAATGGTAACGTATTTCAGTGCAAATCAGATTTCAACTGAACTGGGCTAAGAGAAGATTACTCGTAGGACTTTTACTGATTATAGCCTGATATTAGGCAAAACCATTTAATATGGTGGTAGTTACGTAGTCTACCACGAAATTTTGCAAAAATTGTTTTGTCGGCTGGGTATATTTATCATAAATA
Source organism: Flueggea neowawraea (assembly GCA_948243855.1). Lineage (NCBI taxonomy): Eukaryota > Viridiplantae > Streptophyta > Magnoliopsida > Malpighiales > Phyllanthaceae > Flueggea > Flueggea neowawraea. The sequence goes on from CAODLS010684508.1 coordinate 1,323, forward strand.
TATTTTATAATATTTTGTCAGTACGGGTGTAAATTTTATATTTACGGATATAAATTTTCAATTCACGGACTCTTATTTATATGTTGTTTATATTTATTTATATATATATATCTTTATATGTTGTTTTTATGTTTATATTTATTTATATAATGTTTATAAATAAGATTCAATCAACTTCGATCAATATATAAATATGAAACAATGTATAAATAAATATAAAGAACATATAAACAATAGATAAATAAATCTGTAGTATGGTAGTTGATGTCTCTTGTAGATTTTGAAGTCGAGTCTGTTTTGGCAGATTTGTGACGTATGTCATTTTGTTTTAGCAAGATGTAGAAAATCAAACTTTGATCATCTTCAATATCAAGTGGTTGTTTCCCATATTTCAGTTGGTACTTGATGTTTGTAATATCCCGTCGGATTCCGATACAGCTCTCTATAGCTTTCAGTTCAGCCCCGAGTCAAGTTCGATCGATTGGAGTATCGAGTGAGTGACTTATGATGTTGAGCTATGTTACTCGAGTAAACAAATGCGTGTTACTCGAGTGATATGGACATTGGGTTATTCGAGTAAGCGGTTAAGTCTTGCTCGAATGAGATAGGGCATGTATTACTTGAGTGAACCATTTGGTTACTCGAGTAAGCCTTGTTTCGGGATGAACATGATGAACACCTGGGAACTTGTTACTCTAGTATCCATTTGTGTTACTCGAGTGAGATGGTATGTCACTCGAGTGAGATGTGCACCCAGTGCGTGAAACGGTGTCGTTTCGGGCAGGGGTCTATATATACCCCCACCTGATTTCTTCGGTCTCATTCTGTCTCCCGTCACTCAAAACACTCATATTCCGTCTAGAAGCTATTTCGGTTGGATCCCGTTCCTTCCTAGACGTCTCTTGATGTAAGAATTCGTCTATCTACCTCTCATTCTTTTATTTTCCATCATTTTGCATGAATGTACATTTTAGGGTTTGAATGATTGCTCCTATGTTCGGATGTAGGTTGTTTTTGTTAGAATGGGTGTTAAGGGTTGTGATTTTTTGACTTTAGGAGTCCATTAACACATAATGTAGGCTTTGATTTACATAAATCGAACATGTTTGTGAATGGGTTTCAAACTCATTCGTTTTGGGTTGATTTAGTGTGTTTTCGAGTTGTGTTGATAATTTTGACTCTATATTTGAGTTCAGGGGCTTGATTTGAGTCAATGTGGGTGTTAGGTATCGATTTCCATCGGTGAAATCGAGGTTTGATCGAGTTGGATATGTTCTGGGCAAGGTCTTACTCCAGTAAACAGATGGCTCACTCGAGTAAGTGATGAACACGGGTTACTCGAGTAAGCGAATCTGGGTTACTCGAGTAAGCCGTTATTGGTGTCACTCGAGTAAGCCCTTTTGGTTACTCAAGTGAGGCTTTGTTATGAGGGACCAAATGTGTAATTTTGCACATATTTGTATCTCTTTGTGTTGGGGGTCTATTTTGAGAATTCTAACTACCTCGAGGGCTATTTAGCAGTTCCAGAGTACTTTGAGGGCTACTTAGAACCTAGTCGAGTCTTGGAGACTTGATCGTAATTTTACATTGGTCGGGGACCAAACTGTAATTCTATATGGGCTTTGAATTTTGGGTTGCGAATGATGGTTTATCATTCGAATTAGAGTTTCAGCATCTCTAAGCGTCTGCATCTGCATATGCATATCATTCATCTGGTACCGCCACAGTACCAGCATCATTTTTTTGATCTCCGTTATGTATGTATCTGTTCCAGCTTCATGTTCCTGCCAGCACGACCAGCCACCTACCAGTGGTGTCTGATTGGATCCTTTGCTTCGGATTCCAGGTGAATGAAATGACAGCTTCAAACACATAGGCTGTGTCCTCCTACTTATATCATTTTTGATGTGTCGGAATATGACATGAAATCTGACTAATAATTATTTGGCTAATTATTAATCGGACTTATGTGGTTTGTAATAACCAACGTTTTTACTCTGTTCATACATATATTGAGATATATATGTTTTTTGAAAATATGAGATCTGTTCTGCATAACTGTTTGTTATATTATGGTAAATATATACTCAGATCTAGAAGACCTAGTTACGGGGTACGTAACTTTTGATATATCAATGTTCTGTGAAGACCCTAGTTACCGGGGTAAAGTGGTAGCCGTGTATTCGACCAGATACATGACATGTTCTGTCTAGTGGCTGAGTCCACAATACTATTCTGTGCACTCTGTTATAATTTCATATTATGACTCTGTTATATATATATTATATATATATACTCTGATATTGCCTGAATGCATGCTATCTGCTTTGTATTTGAACGTTTTGGTAAAACGTTTTTTAAAAGCTATTACATACGTAGTGTGTATGTATGATATATTAGTATATGCGTGTGCGGTATCTTTTGAACGGTTTTCAAAACTGTTTGTGTGGGGCACGCATGAGGCAATCTAGAGTTCTATTTCCTCACTGGGTCATGACCCTCATTTTATTTCTTTCTATCTTCTTTGTATGTCTAACAGATATTTTGACGCTCAGCATCTGTTCAGCACCCCGTCACCAATGAGACATTCTTTGCTATTCAGTGAGTGCCATCGTTAGGGCTCTACTTTTGTATTTTATAGTTAGAGTTTCATACCGGGTTTCTGTGGGGATACTGGACTATACTTTTGTATTTTGAAATTTGAATATATTATGACGATTTCATAGTTATTTTGATAGTATTATATTCATACTATTTTTCGTATATCATATTTTATTAAATAAATTTTTTGATAAATGAATGTTTGGGTAGAATATATGTATCTCTGAGGCTTGTGCGAGATGAGTTGGGCTTCCACAGACAGTTTACCTTGTACGCCGGTCACCGGCCCGACTCAGGTCGTGACAATATTGATTGCAATTGTTGTTCTGTCAACTTTGAACAAACTGGGCAAGTTTTCAATTAGCAATTCGTAACTCGAATTGTTATTGAGTATTAATCATTTAGTACTGAATTTCGAATAATTGAAGCTCTCATCTCATTCACCATTATAATGAACAAGTATTTATATGTTATCAATTGTTATTGAACACAAAAAAGTTATACACAAGTTACAAACACTTATAAAAAAGTTATAAACAATCATAAACAAGTTATAAATACTTATAAACAAGTTATAAATAAACTCCAGACAAAATTCTAAACAACTTATAAACAACTATTTGAATAATTTTATATGCTATGTCAATCATTCTGAATAATTGTAAACATGTTATAAACAAAAATTATAATGATAAAACCTTTATATGTTAAACAAGTATGACAAAATATTCTAAAACATGTAAAAGCTAGATATAATTAAGCAATCGTAACGATCAAAGAATTCAATAAATAATTTATAAACAAAATTAGATAAAATTTTAACATGTTAAAATAGGTGTTAAACAAATGTTGTTTTTATGATTTGCTTTTATCAATCTCAATTAATAATATCTCTATTAAGTTGTTTTTTTTTGTGTGTTTGAAACATGTATATGAGCTGTGTAGTAAACTAACTTGCGAGGATATGGAATATCTTTGCTTTTGTGATCCGCTTCTGCAATTGGAATGAAACTCATTTTTGGTGATTTGTCCACGATGTTAATGATAGTTGTTGCTTGTGATTTTATTATGTGGTTTGAATGAGACTTTGTTGATTTTTCCATACGATTGATGGAGAGAATAGTTCTGATATGCAGTTGAAAGGTTATGTTTATGAAATGTAGATCTGTTTTAGGTATGATTCTAACATGTTTAGGAAGGTTATTGAGATCAAAATAATCTGAAATCGGTGTTGATTTTCTTTTGTTTCAATGCATGTTTGGATTGATCTGAATTCTGTTTGAGTTGTGTTTGGATTGGCTTTTTTTAACGCATTTTTTGCCATGTGTTTGTAATTTCAATTCTTCAAATTGCACGATTTTAAATTCTGACTGATAGTTTCAAATAAAAAAACTTGGCGTCGTGATATTTTAATATTGTATTGTGGGCTTGGTGTATGTGTTTTTAGCCTTATAATATATGCAGTTCGTTTTGGTCTTGAAGCTTCTAAATAAATAAAATGGGCCGCAAATTGCAGATCTACAGTGAAATCGCAAGTATTGTTAAATTCTATTATATCTAACTAGCGATCGTGGTTTAGTTTGATTTGTTTTTACGATTTATTTTTTTGGATAAAATAAAATCTCTAATATAAGTTAAAGATCAGAAATTAGGGATTTTTTGGCATGATAATATAAAAAGTTCTGCAAAAATGAACTATACTAAAGTTGTTAGAATTAATCTGTAACAGATAATCACACACAAAACAAGCAAAAGACTAATTTTCACTTAATCAAATTCAACATACCATCTAGGATATGCGATAACCAATACGGTTTGGATGGTTTTATGTAAATGCGGCTGCAGTTTGGTTTTAACAATTTTAGTATATTATTAACTATAACTAAACTACAAATTAGTGAATTTATTAAATTGTGATTTACCACCATTTTAAATTTGTGAATGACAGTAATTTGCAATGCGATTGTGAACAAATTGGCCGTTCAACATCCATAATTATTAAAATAAAAAAAAATGAATTCAATTGGCCTTTGAACTTTTGTGTCAATTGTAGAAGTTGAGATCATGAGTCGAATTACATTGTACTCGGGAAAAAAAAAAGATGAATTAAACACCATTAGATTGGAAATGTAGTCTCTTCGCCGATATCTGAGTTTCATTTACAAAGACTTGTCCTCATAGGAAGATTGGGCGAATTTGTACCTGATGGTGTAATGAAACATAGAGCTCGTTTTGTTTTATTTTTTGGTAAGTGTGATATTTTTATGTGTTAATTATGCAAGGTGTCTCAAATAAAATATCGAATTTGACAATTAGGATTCCACATTTTTAAAGTTTATAAATAGAAACATGCTCAAATTTCATCTCACAAATGTCACATTTTCGGAAGTGAATCTCAAAAATACCAGATCCACTTTCATATATAATACAAATTTTTTCGAGTTTCTCCACTCATTTGTCCCTGTGTTTTCTCTTTCTTCCACCCAAAATTATTTGCCTTCTCTCTACCCCCTCTCTCTCCTTTCCCCGTCTGCCCTCTCTCCCTCTCTTCAAACAAACCCTGGTCGCTAGGGATGAACATTTTGGCCTAGCCCAAAAAAAGGGTCGGGCTGGGCCAATATTTTTTGGCTCGCGGCCCGACCCACATATTTTTTTAATAAAATAGGTCGGGTCTGGGCTTATGGTTTGGCCCGGCGGATTGGCCTGAGCCCGATATATATTATATTTTTTTAATATATATAATATATTAATATTAATTTGATGTATTATGTGTTATAAATTAGTAAAAATAATGTCAATTATAAATTTAAGAGTTGTTTAGTATTTATTAAAGTATACTTTATATAATAAAGTATATATTAAATTATATTTTGATAAATATACTTCCAGAGCAATCCAGTAACACACAACAACGACCTACAATCATATTGCAACTCGAATTAGAGTTTTGTTCATTGTTCTTGGTGATACAAGTCTAGTTGTGCTTATCTCCTATTTTCAGTTACTTGTATCTTTGTTTCAAATCTGTTGGTGAGCGATTTATCATTCATAAATAGAGGGTTTGTGAGGTTGGAATCAATGGCAAATCCTAGATTGATTTATTCTTGAACCAGAATTAAGAATTGTAAGAGTTTCACTTTGCTTGAAAGTAAAAGTTGTAAGAAAAGATTAAGAATAATGCAAATCTTAAGTGGTGAGACTTAGGTAGTGGATGTAGGTAAGTGTTTAGCCGAACCACTCTAAATACTTTGTGTTCTTTATTGTTTCAGTTCGCTCTTCACATGTTTAAATGAAAAGAATTCAAAGTCTCGATCCCCACACTATTCAACCCCTTCTAGTGTGGTATTTGTTCTTTCAATTGATATCAGAGCATAGACTCTTATTTCTGTCGATTCAACTGCTACTGCACCATTCTACCATATTTATTCTCTACAGTAACCAAAATCAGAATAAGAGTTTCTGCCGCTACACCATAACTCTCAGTTATATACGATGTCTTACATATAGCTGATTTTTGGAAAGTTGACATGATGTACAATATGAAAGTTCAGGTATCCACGACCTATAAAAAGTTAGTAATATAGTGCTAGACTTATACCAATCACTCATTTTATATGGTCAGCGCCTGGCTACTACACTTGGATCTCGTAGAGTATTCTCTCAATAGTTTTTGTAGTTGGTGCTACGTTTGGTTAATGATTGGACAGACTATCCAAAGTCTTTTGCCAACTAATATGAGAATTTTTCCTCTTTTTTTTCTTTATGTTTTTTTCATTTGAGTGAGCTTCATTCTAGGTAGTACGAACTGATGTATATTAAACAAAAATATGTGTAGTTGAACATCGATAAATGTAAATTTAAACAACATAAATGTTTCACTAGCAAATCTAAGGTGTAACAACTAAAATAATGTGTACACATCTCTTTTTGTGTGTGTGATTATTTCGGTATATTTAAATACTACTAAGAATTAAACCTTCGATTAGTAGATTATAATGGTCTTGATCTATAACGGAATGTTGAGAATGCGCATAGCTTAAATACGATATATATATAGTTGAGTAAATGTACATATATAAGAGGTTACACAAAAGAAGGGGAGTTAGAAGTGGCATTGCCTACAATCCGTTTATATTTTTGTCATATTTATGAAACAGACAGGCTAGAGATGGGAGCTTTAACTATCTATCTTGCAAACCAAAACAAAAGAACCTAATCCACCTTTCGGTTGTTCTAATATTGGTGTTGGTGGCGAGCTCATGCCAACCTTTGCACTCCTCACTTTCCTCACATGTTTCTCTCACTCTCTGCCTGGATAACAACAATTGTTTCTGTACCAAACATCATGACTACCAAAAAGTGAACAAAAAAGGAAGCAACACAAAATTTAATCTATTTTTTAGTCAAAGAATTCATTGCACTAAAATCAACAATTGTATAATTTCATAGATGATAAAATATAAAAGAACTGAAAGAATCAACAATTTTGAGTCACATTAGTGAAATTAACATAATTGAATTGAATTACATATCATTTGAGGTCATGAAATTAATCAATTCCACAAAAACAATAAACATAAGTTAGTAATGGCAATCCACCAAAGAAGAGGCTGAGAAGACGAGGACTTGTTCCTTGGATGCAAATTGGAATTTGGATTCCCGGAAATCATCTTCCGGCGCCGGAAGATTAAGATCTAACTCCAAACTAATTCTTGGTTTCTTAGATTCTTGACTCTCTGGACTACTTGTGACCAAACTCATAGTTGTTGTTGAAGTCGTTGAAGGTGTTGATGAAGTACTAACAGACGCTCTATGCCTCCTCATGTGACCTCCCAAGGCTTGACCGGAAGTAAATTCAGCACCACAAATTGAACACTCATGAACCTTATTGGATTTAATAGTACTACTAGTATTACACACAACCCTATTTGGTATATGCAATGAAAGGATTGTGCTCATTGCATTGAATTGACCTTCCTCTTGTTCCATAACAGAAGCGACCGGTTTCTTCTCTTCAATACTACCCGGCTTATTAGGCTTCTTGTGACTTGCTTTATGTCCCCCAAGAGCTTGAAACGAAGAGAAGCGCCGGTTACAAGTTTTGCATTCATAAGTACACAAACCTGAGGCCTTGATGTTGCTAGTAGTCACGGCAGGCTCTGATGATTTTCGGGTTTGATGACCATTAGCCAGAAGAATCAAACAATTAGCCATGTCCTCTTCTTCTCTAACACTCTCCACGAATTCGGTAGAATAACTTGGAGACACCATGTTGTTGCTAATTCTTTCTCGTTCACCAAAACTTTCTTGATCACCACCTTTGGAAGAGGTTGAAGTGAAGGCTAACGCAAGCGGAGAAGCCGGTCGTTGGCGCTTGGTACGCTTGCCTTTGATCATTTCCGTCATGGAGAGGTTACAAGAATGAAGAATGCAAACCCTAAAACACAAGTAATAGAGGGAGAAATAAAGAGAGGAGAAGTGATGTGTGTATTAAGTGGAGAGACTCTCGTGAATACTAACCGTGAATTGGGTTAGGGAATGCCAGACTTGCGTGTTCCAACGTTGGAAGTTATGTTTTGTGTATATATAGACAAAAATAAATACATAAATGATATGTAAGTGAGAAAGATGATGAAATATAAAAAGATGCAATTGTGAGGATGAGGAGGCGAGGAAACGAGTGAGATTCGGTTGGCTTCGAAGCAAACCCGTTTCTTTTTGTAAACGATTCCCCTTACGGGGGAGGATTGGTTTGCAAGCCTGGAACCACAGAATTTGCGGTTCTATCACACTCATCCTCATCCTTTTCTTAATTTATTTTAGTTTCTTGATTAGGATTTAATCAATTTGTTAGTTATTAATCACTATTTGTATGTTACACACTTTTGGTTAGCTCATTTCTTTAGTTACGTTTGAGAGTTAATGGCTTCTCAAAATGTTGAAACATACATGTTGGTTGGATATGCTAGTGACACTTGTGAAGGTGAGAATATTATAAGGATTATAGTTTTCTATTAAATTATTTGGTATCTAGATATGTTCTTAGCATCTGATTAATTCAAAATTTGAGTCAACTAGGATTAATTTTTTTAGACCGTAAAACTCTATCTACGGAGTTTTAAAGTTTTGGATACCTCTAACTAAAGCAAAAAGAATCTATATAATACGACTCGTCACAACCTTGATTCAGTAAGTTTTTTTTTTAAAAAAAAAAAGAAAAAACATTAGGTATTGTAATGGTGTGGACATTATGTGGATTAATTAATTTATGTAATTTGGATCAGACACTAATTAATTAGAGAGTCATGTGGTGTTGACCCACAAACACACACACCCCTCTTGCTACTTCACAATACATTCACATTCACAGTGCTTTAACTTGTTGGATGGACAATGACCCAATAATCACGCCGGTCTACATGATCCAATAATTAGATTTTTTTTTTAAAAATTTCTTATGTTTTCCCAATCATTAGAGTCGGCAAAGACATGAAAATGTGACAACTTTCTTGATACCTCCTAGTTACTGAAAAGGCTTTACTTCTTTCAGTTCTTTTTTTTGTTATATATATATATAATATATATGTATTAATATCTCTAATTGAATTTCTTGGAACGAAAAGAAGCTTACGGTTGACATTATAAATTTATATGTCAAATTCTAATTTTGACTCAATTGGTTAAAAAAAGTTGTTTGTTTTTTTATAAATTTCACAATGTTTAGTATATAATTTTAGAATAGAAGTTATAAGCTTTTTTTTTTATAATGCAGTGGATCTAATTTATCAATTTGCATTTTATTTGTCTTCGTCCGCCGAAAACAAACTACCATTTTTTTTCTAATATATTGGCTTCCAGTAAAAATCAAATCGACAACTTTCTTAACATTGAAAATAACCCAGTACCAATATATAGACTATAAACCTATGGTAACTACCAAATTTTAATTTATCTCCACTTTTGTCTTAGCTCATGGAACTTGTGGCATACATATACATGACTTGATAAACTAATAACCGACTCGTATATATTCCTATAAGGACCAAAGAAGAAAACAAACAATAAAAGAAAAAATATGTGGGCGGTGACCATACAATAGGGTTTAGATATATTTGTAGTACTTCGTAGAAGTTAAGAGTGTTTTGATTGGAAGAATTAATGTATGAATGATGGATGAAGAGAGATTCTTGGCGTAAGGAACTATAATAGACCAACATTTGTAGGAAGCACGTAAGGGCTAACGCCAGCATCATCATAACTGTAGTTAGAACCCTAAAGTAAAGCATCAAAATTTCAATTAATTTTTTATAGTTTTTGTTCTTTTTTTTTGTGGATTTGGTTGTTGAACTTGAACATAATTGTTTCCTTCAAAATTGTTGCTTGCTTCCCATACCTTCCTTTGCAATTCCGACTAGCACTTCTCTACTACTACTCCACTACTTGTTCATATTAATGTAGTATACTATTGTTCCATCATCAAAACAAAAATCATAAGTCATGGGATTAAATCAAGGATAACATATATTCCTGCCGGTTCGTAATTAGATTCATAATTGTCTTATAATTAACAAGATGGAGAATTTTCAAAACAAAAGAAAAGGTGGAGTTACATAACTATCAAGTTAAAGTCATTGTTTAATATATATGCAATAGGAATCACGACCTCTTTTTAATTTCAAGAAAGTGAAATGGAACTATATAGTTCAAGTTTGAGTATATTAATATTACTATTATTTCCATAAATGATGCGGCAGATTCATCGTATTGCTTTTGAGAGGAAAATAGCTGAAGTAGAATGAAGTCAACTGGGGAATATGAGAAGTCGGCATGCAATTATGGAATAATGAGAGTATTAAAATAGTCCATGTATTAAGGCTCAACTCACTATGGAGAACATGTCTAGTTTTTTTTTCTAATAAATTAATCATAAATCCAAAATGCATAATAATTGTTGGATCAAATTAATTCGGATGAATAAAGGTCTTTCGGTTTCTCTTACTTTTGTAACTTGTCTTTATTTTGTGTGTCAGACTCACTATTTAATATATGCAGGATGTGGGCTTTCTTGGATTAAATTGCAGCAAACTCACCCATATTTACAGCAGAAGATGGCGTTTTGTTTCTGTTAAATAGCTAATTTATACTCACATGTATACTATGAGAATGAGTCACAATATGTGAAGATGAGGTAAAGTGTTGTGTTGACTGTATTATTATATTCAGTGAGTTGCTTAAAAAGTGTAAATTAAACTATAATCTTGTTAAGTAACACATGCAATTGAAAGTAAGCAAGTGCAGTCAAATTAAAGCAGAAGGTGTTTGAAAAGAATTCAGGGTAGGGAGTGTTTAAAAGAATTGTTCATCCTCATTCATATGAGGCCAATTAAACAAGAATCCAATACAAAATCAAGTGACTCAAGCATAACTCAACCGGCCCACTTAAGAAAATGAAACGGGCTCAGTTTAAGAAGATTTTCTTTATTCTCACAGATAAGGCTGGAGAGCTGACTAAAGAGGAGCCTGAGGAGCTTGAGCAGACTGCTGAAGCTATTGGATATGGAGCTGTTAAGTAAGCTTTTTATTTAATTTGTCTATGTTCCCCATTTTTTTTTTGTGAGAAATTTAGGAAGATAATACTGTTCTTTTTGGTGAGTTTGTGAAATTGCGAATGTGCTAAGAAATTAAGGTATTATTAAACTGAAATCAGAATTAAAATTGCGCTCTATATATCTCAACTCTAATCAAACGATTGAGAACGAGCATAGGGACGAACTCGTTGTTTTGGTCTTTTGCCTCTTTGGAACAATAACAAAAACACAATGATGAAATAAAAATGAGAGTTTTATTAAATTTAAAGGTTAAATACAATAGGTTAAAAGAAAAATGTAATCTATATAATATATAAAAACTGAATACATTTTCAGAATAATTTGACATTTGACAAGATATTATTTTGACAATTGGCACTTCAATTGTAACTGTTCTCATTAACATTTTTAATATCTTGGTCAATATTCACTTCTTTCATTAAAAAAAAATAAAAGAACTTTGGTATTAATTTTTATGTTTCTATATTTTTTTACTTTGAAACAATTTTTATTATAGTCTCAAATATTTATAAAAAATAAAAATAGTCATAGTATTTCGAGATAACGTCCGGGACTAAAACTAGTACAAAACAAAAGAGAGCTAAATTTGAAGAACAAAACAGAAAAAAAAGATAAATTAACTCATAAAAAGAATGTTGTGTTGTATTGTGTTGGAGAAGTGTATGTAGTGTTCTTTCTTTGTCAATTGATAGAGTTTTGCTCGACTGTTTTCGGTAACCACAAGAATTTCACTTAATTCCACTGATTTCTCCTGAAGGTCATTTCTTGTCCTCTGCAACGTCTGACTTTCCCTTTTTTCTTTTGTTGTAATGGTGATCGCATTGGCTCCATGTAATTTGTTGCCTTTCTAGGTTTTAATTTCCTGTAATTACTCTCTGGTTTCATCTTGCTCCCTAAGGTTATGTTACAAATTTGGCACCCCTATTGGTGTTCTTTCCTTTATTAATTTATTGACTTACATCCTGTAGAAATTTTCTTGGAGGCCAAGTCACTCTTGAATTGCTTTTGTCACAGACTTGTTTCCTTTACTAGCTTGAGCAAAATTATGGTGTAATCTTTTACCTGTTTAAGTCAATCATAACTAGAATTTTCATTAATCAATTTATTCATTCGGCATCAAATAAGTTTTACTATCACACTTGGATGTGGAAATGCCTGAAACTAAATAATGCTCTGCCACCATTGAAATTGTTCGTGTTTTTTCAACATTTTGGATTTTCTTAAAATGATGGAGGATATTTCTGGATAGTTATGATAATGCAGTCTCTCTGACTTTTTTCTGTGGTACAGACGGGGACATTCATTGGTGTTGGATAACGGAGATGAGAGTGCACTGGGGCTTCATTTATTACGATTTGCTGAGGTAAGTCTTCTTCTGAATATCTAACTTCAGTTATTGAGTTTGCTTTGTTGGCTTGGAATTGGTTAGCTGTTGTGTTATTAACAAACAAAATTATGTTCTTCTCGGACTGTTGAAGAGGCCTGCACCAACATGTTACCCAATGTCTCATGCAATGGCGGATCCAGATGGGGTCGGCCGTCGGGGTACCCATATTCCCCCCACCTCCGCCCACACTTTCCTTTCATAGTCGCCACCCCCCAAGTTCTGCTTTGCTCTGCAAGTGGCTGCCGTTGGAAACCCTGAGGAAGAAAACTTGGTTTCAAACGGCGACGTTTTGTTTTAAAAAACCAGGGTGAAACGACGTCGTTTCGCCCTGGTTTTTTAAACAAAAAAGTTATCGAACGACATGTCGTTCACTGGGGAACAATCTGTCGTTCGGAGGGCTGTGAGTTTAAATCAAAACGGCGCAACACCTGAGCCCTTTCTTTCTCGCTTCTGTCTTCTCACTCACTCGGCACTCCCGTCCCGTCTCCCGCATTTCTGCAACTGCAACTCCAACTCCAACTCGCTACCGGCCCGCCCTGTACCCACCACCGTTCGCAGCCCAGTCCGACGCCGTCTGCTGCCTTCCGGCTGGCGGTAATATTTTTTTCTGTTATATCAACTAAATAGAAAGTAAGAAATTAATTCTAGGGTTTTTTAATTTTGTTAATTTTGATTGTTAGGTTAATAGGTTTAGATTCAAAATTGGATTGTTGAACTTGAGTTGACTAGTTGATTGAAAATTGGATTCAAAATTTGTTGTTGGATTGAATTGATTATTGAGGAGTTGTGCATAACATTTATTTAATTGTTTTGTTTATTGTGGAATGAAGAACATCACTGCCCTTTTAAGTTTTAATTATTGTTTTTTTTTAATTTTAGTTAATTGTTGTTTAGATTGAATTAGTTTTTGAATTAGTTATTAGGTGAATAATTGTTATTAATGTAATTTTTCCTTACTCTACCTATATTGGCTGCAAAAAAAATTCATTCTAGTCCTTCGTAGTCCGACCCTATGTCCGAGATTTTCTGGATCCGTCATTGGTCTCATGTGATTATCTTTACTGAATACTTCACCCAATTTTACATCAATTGCCAGGTATGATCTATCATATAGCATTTTCAACTTATTGTAATCTAAACTTCAGAGTAAACATTGATGTGTTGGAAATGGAGCAGGAGGTTGGGTCGGCAGAGGAAGAAAGCGGACTTTTGCTATGTGAGGCAACGGTCGTGGTCATGAGGAAATGCTTCTTTCTTCTTGGAATTGAACCTGTTTACAAGTTATAACATTTGAGCCTCAACCAGGGCTTCCAATTTCTTTTTTATCCGCCACTAAAAAGTTTGTACACACATCAGTTAGGCTGCAATTTTTTTTCCCTTTAGAATTGATCATGCTATTTTTTTCAAAAAAAAGAACGTAGGATTTAAATTGTCTGTTTCTCACAATTTATAGCTGTAGACAGAGGTATATTTTTTATTTTTTCTTGCAATCACAATCTATGCTTTTGAAATTTTAATTATAACTTGGATTAATATTTGAACGTAACTGACGGAAAGTATTGATGTCGTTGCTCCAAGCTTCTGGGCTTTTACCCAAACACCGTATATATTCTTAGAGTATTTGGGAGTGGATGTTATATATCATATAATGGACATAAAAAAAATTGAAGTTTAGTGACTACAATGAACGAATTGAAGTTGAGTGAACACATTATATATATATTTGGATCGGACGATCCGTTGCGTCATTTCATAAGTCCAGATCCAACCCTATTTTATTTTAAAAAAATTTGGGTCACTGCTGGCCAAAAACTAGTAGCCCGTACAGGCCCTTTTTCCTTGCTAGGCTTAGGCCGGCCCATTTTGGCCCAACCCTAATAATTTGAGCATAAAAACAGAAAAAAATCGAGATAATTACATTGTAGCCTGCAATGCCCAACATTTCTTACATTCTTACGTCATGGTGCATTTTTTCTTAATTTTGAACCTTCAATTTACAATTCATATTGCACTCATTATTGGTCCATACTAACTAAAGTTCTATTTAGTCCTCAATTTTTTTCTTCTCATTTATTAAAGTTGTTTTCTCTCTCATCTTCTCTCTCTTCCTCCCTCCCTCCTTCCTTCCTCTCCCTCGTCTCTACCATATCCGCCCCTCTCCCTCCATCTACGCCCTCGTCTCTCTCCCACCACTAGATTTGCCTTCTCCACCTTCGATTGACGTTCTCCCCCTCTGATATGTCCTTCTCCGCGTCATTGGATCTCGATTCCCGTTGTCAGATATGGTTCGCGACTCCATTTTTCTGTCTCAGTTCGCATCAATCTTCATCGTTCTTCATCTATCGCCTCTGCTTATGGTTCCGTCCTCGCCTTCAGTGGCTATGAAATGCGGTTCTATGGCGGTTGGATCCGCTTTTGGCGGCTACTAGGGTGTTAAGGAAACCCTAGCTGGTCTTTTTTTTTTTTGCATTTCAGTCCTCTATTTTCTAATAAAGTATTTTTAAGTTCAAAAATTGGGTCAAAATTTAAGAATCATTCCCTATTTTCTAATAAAATATTTTCAAGTTTACATAGAGCTCATGTACATTTGATTTTAGGTTTTGAAAAATTTTTATAGAATCGCTTTTAGGTTGTTTTTTAGGTTTGAAAAAGTTTATATAAAGTTGTTTTTTGGTTTTGAAAAAATTTATGTAGAGTGGATTTTTAGGTTGACTTTAAAAAAAGTTTATGTAAAGTTTATATAGAGTTGATATTATGTTGACTTTTAAGGTTTTTAAAAAATTTAGAGTTGATTTTAGGTTGATTCTAAAAAAGTTTATGTTGAGTTTATATATAGTTGATATTAGGTTGATTTTAAGGTTTTAAACAAAATTTGTAGAGTTGATTTTAGGTTGATTTAAAAAAATATGCAAAGTTTATATAGAATTGATATTAGGTTGATTTTAAGTTTTTTTTTAAAAAATTGTGAAGTCGATTTTAAGTTGATTTTAAAAAAAAATTATGCAGAGTTTATATAGAGTTGATATTAGGTTGATTTTAAAATTTTTAAAAAAAATTATAGAGTTGATTTTAGTTTAATTCTAAAAAATAGGGTAATCTAAAAAATAAAAATGACTAAAATGAAAAAAATAATAAAATATAAGGACTAAAGCTGAAAAAATATTGAAAAACGAATTGTAGTGAAAAATGTAAAAAAATGGCTTTTTGTTGTATGAAATGTAAGAAAAATAAGTTGTATAATGTAATGTGAGAAGAAAATAAATAAATAAATAGTTTATTTGTAATTGATTGTTTAAATGAAGGTGTTTTCGTAACTTACTCATGTTTTTTTTTTAAAAGGAAAAATTTATATATAAAAACAAATATTTTTGGGTTAAATACCTTGTTATCTTTGAGATTTGCTCAAATCTACAATGCATCTCCTGCACTTTCAAAAGACTCATAGGTCCCTATGGGCTCCGGCTCAAGGTCAAGGCCACTGAGGCCTTGGCCTAAGGCCTCCAATTTTTGGGAGCCTCATTGAAATTTTTGTACAATTTAATATATTTTTTAAAAAATTATTAAGTCAGTTAAAAAATAAATTTAATGTAGATTAATTGAGAGTTATGATTTATTTTTTTCCTCATAAATTAAGAGGTTTGAATTAAAGGCAAAAAAGATGTGAAAATTTAAAAAATAAATGAAGGTCCACAAGATATAATTTAGTTAAAGTAAACAATACTTAGTTAAAGAATATACAAAACCAATTAGAAATATTTGTAATAGCTCTAAGTTCATGTTCAATTTGTATATTTTTTAATCCAAATGTAATTTTAAATATTTATTAATATATATTAACATTTTCAAGTGGATTTTTTTTTATATTTTAGTAATTTTTTTTCTTTAACAATTAAGGCGTATTCAAAATTAATTAAAGACTCTAGTTGGTTAGATTTCTAATTATAGAGTTTGAATTTATTGTAGTTGTCTTAAATTAAGATAGAATTTAGCTTTTATATAAAGCGTTTTAAGAAAAATATTATCAAGAAATCAAACATAGTACTTATTAAATTAAATACTTATTTTATACATGACTTATAAAACACTGTTCACTACTTCATTATTGAAACTTCAAATTTTCAATAAAAATAAATAATTTTTTAATCTTGAATTTTATAAATTACTTGGTGATTTTACATATTAAAAATTAATTTAAATGATTTCTATTTTTTATCATTAAAAATTTAACAAAATATTTTTCGTCTAGGGTCACATATAGTCTTGAGACGGTCCTGGGTCCTTAAGGCTTCCCTCATTTGGACCCTTTCAATTAAAAGTAACAGAAAGTACTTTGCCTGTCTCTTTTTTGTTTTGTTAGACCACGAGGTATCTTGGGTCCAACTGTGGGTGGTACCTTTAAGTCATTACCACACTCAGACTAGTCCCCGTTTGAGCCAGGTAGGTCCCTTGAGGGAGGCAAAACTTTGGCCCCATATTTTAAATGGTTGTTGCATACACAAGTGAGGTTTGAACCCCCAACCTCACTTAAGCCAAGAGAGTCCCTTACCAACTCACTTGCATCCCAGGGCTGCTTTGCTCGTCTTGATTCTACCGCAAAAGCTCATCAACACAACACTCTCACCTCTCCAAAAATACAAGAGAGAAATAGAGGGAGTGGTGGTTATGATCAGGAAGACATAGAGAGAATATAATGCTTCATTTGGAAGTTTAATAGAGTAGGATATGATGGGTTGGTAATTAAAACTTGGTATAGGATATGATAAAATATGTTAAAATTATAAAACTTTATTGTTTGGGAGCTTTAAAAAAAATAAGTTAGGTTATCTAAAATATTAATTAATAAAAATAAAATAAGAATATTACATAATAATTTGACTATTATACCCTCTGATAAAATATATAGAAATAATTATTATATTTAATTACAAAAAATAAATAAAATAGTTTAATCAACCAAATATTTTGAAAATGATAATAAATTTGAAAGTTATTTGCAACAAAATTAAATATTGTTCATAACTAACAATGAAAAACTCCCCGATCAAAAAAAACACAAAGAAACTAATATTGGAATCCTAAATAATTGTTACCTTTATTTGTAATCTAATGTAATAAGTTAAAATTAAGGCTTTCACATCATTTTCATCAAATTTAATGTATAAATAGAAAATAATAAAATTGTAATACGAATATATATTTTTTGATTTATTTTGATTGTAGCCTCTTAACCCACCAATTTGGTGTCAAAAAATTGGGAGTTTGAGGACATAAATAATCCATTCCTATCCCTTCTCATCCTTTATAGAAAACTCCCAAACAATAAATAATTAAATTCTCTTAATATATCCTATCATATCATATCCAATCTTAACACTCTATCCAAACAAAGTATAAAGGTTTTTGAAAAATTTGGTGGGTGCCAAACCAACAAATTAATTCATACTCAAAGATAAAAATTCTGTAGATAGCAGTGAGCATGGTCGAATCCACATAAATTGGTAAAGTTTATTTATTTGTCAAAAACAAGAAAAGTAAAATAAAGAATAAACAAAAAATGCAGAGAACGAAGATTAAATATCAAAGCAGTCAGAAACAGTAAATCAAAGTAAACATAATTGAAATGCAGTTAATAGAAATCAATAATAATAAAGCCTAGCCAAGGTACTTCTCAGTTCAATCCTTTCAGCTGATTACAGACACGAAAGATACAAATCAAGCATTCAAATAGACAAATGTATAGTTAACAGTGACACACTCAATTAATCAATTTCTTCTTACTTGATTGATAGCCATGTAACACCCTGTAAACTATTTCCTTAACCACTAGATAACCCCCGGGACGCCCTGACAAGGTTTAATCTATGGCAGCAGTAAGAACCAAAGAGACGTCTATCCTAGCAAGTGAAGTCGAAAATGTCGTAAATCATTTAAACCAAATTATTCAGTTCCATAACAATGAACAATGTCCAACACATAAATTCACGTTATTCGTTACCTAGATTAGGACTAATGTGACACACTATCAATCCTAAATAACAGTATATTATTTTAATCAATTAACCAACGGGCCCTTGTTTATTAATCAATTAAAATAATAATAAGAGAACTCAAGAACAAAAACTGAATAAATACTTGAATTGATTAATAACAGTTAAAGCAAGAGTCTCACAACATCAATTAATTGAACTTCAAAATACATTAACTAGTGAGAGATTTAGTTACACATGCTAGAGGGAAGAACAACAAAAGTTGGGGAGAATATCGGCTATCTTTAGAGAATGCGTGAATGAGAGATCAAAAGTGGAGAGAGAGAATTTTGTTTAAATACATCTTCTAATTTGGAAAACCTAAATCTCCTCCAAAATAACTAATAAAAATAATAATAAATCTAATTGTTTTGATCCAACAACAAATCTGACTTAACAGCCCTCTAAGGTGTCCACAAGGCTTTAAAAACGTGGCCTAACAATGCAGCACGTGGCCCAATGCACATGGTCAAACTTGGTCAACGCGCATCAACTATGGTGTAGTCACGCAGAAATGCAATTTTCTCCTGAAATGTGCAGAAACGTCTCCAAATCTTCATATTCCACCAAGATCCCACTTAAAACACTAAAGAAGCATAAAAACATAAAAACACATGAATAATAACAATTTATAATATAAAAACACACACAAAATGCAACATAAATCATGCCTAAAATGCAATCTATCAAATATCTCCACACTTAAACAATATTTGTTCTCAAGCATTCTATAACTTAAAACAAGTAAGAACCTCAAACTCCAATCACCCCTATTACCCCCACATAGTGTTAAACCCTACTCGATATGCAGTAAAAATTCAAGAGAAAACACAATCATCACCAGCACGACCAATAATCTAAAAAGATTGTCTCCACACTAGTAATGCCCCCGAAAGAGATAGTCAAATTCACACCCTTACAAGTTACACTCATTCTCTCAAAGTGTTTAGGTGTATGTGTTTACACTCGAACTCATCCATAACAAGTCTTTCCAACATTTGACATAAAGTCAAATCGTAACCACTAATAAAAATTCAACCAAAACACTGATCAAAAATCGCTTTACATTGGCTTATAACGGGGCTAAAAACAAGTGTTTAATGAGTTGAGAAAGAACACAATAAACCCTAGTGAGACTTGCCATCAACATACATCGACCAGGTTAATGCAAACCAAATGAATACATATCTATGCTTAATAAAACAAGGTTGCCCATAACAAATTTCTATAAATCGTGTCGCTTTACTCCATCACTTTTCATCACACATTTTTTTCTGTTTTTTTTTTTTGTTTCTTTTTCTTCTGTTTGTTCTTTTTTTATTTTTTTTTGTTTTTGAAACTAAATTTTGAGGTAAAGCAACGCCACATTGGCATACATAACAAAACTGGGCAGCCACGTCTATTTGACAATATAAGCACAAAATCATATCTAAGACATGTCTATTATCAATGTAAATCAAAGCACTAACATGCAAATTATCTTAGCAAAGTATTACTAACAAAAATCTCTCAACTTAAGGGTTCAAGTGTTGAAAGTTTTGAATAAAATGGGAATTGGTTAAAACGGGTTTAAAACAAAGAAAAAGTCCAAGGCTCAAGAGAGGTAAACAATGGATAAATGTAAAAGGGTAGATACTGAAGAAAAAGGGAAAATAAAGGGTTAACAAATAGTGTCTTTCGTCGTTTTGGTGTCTCAATTAAACAATATGGTCTTCGAAATGCACTATATGACAAATTCCAGCAAGGGCCTACTATGAATGATAAATCGCACATCAAGAAAATAAAGTGTTTATGTCTCAAATTTCTCACATGGGGTTGTGTGTGAATCCAACTATTAATCCCTTTTGGCTCTATTACTAAGGGCTGCTTAATCCTGAAGTTAAGATGCATAGAAATCCAAACTTTTCTAGTAATGGGTATATAAAGACAATTGAACTTCAAAACTCCTAAAGTTTCAAATTATTCAATGTTTAAGGACAAACTTGCATCAAAACATTTCAAATTGCAGCAAGAAAATCACATGCATCACACAAATGCAAACATGGATTAAACATGAGCACACAAAATGAAACAAAATATGCAACACAGTTATAGCATGGTCATACAGACATGAAATGAAATATTGAAAATACATGCAGAAAAGACAAAATGTGTAACTACGTGAGAGACAGACAAAATAAACCACAAAAAGTCAAAAAATCATAGAAAATTGGAAAAATCACAAACAACTATAAAACAAACATAAAATCACAAACACAACAATCACGAATCCCCTTCCCACACTTAAAATCTACATTTTCCTCAATGTAGAAGAATCAAAGACAACACAAATTAAAAGTGAGAGAGCGGAGAGAAAAGCTTCTCTGGTGGGTTGATGGGGTTGGTAATTTTTGATGTGAAATGACGTCGTTTGGAGCTGAAGACCTCTTCACTCGCATGTCTCCACTGGAACTTCCTCACACTTAGTCTCTTGCATCAATTCATCATTCACTTCACCTATTTGCACTGCAAAACAAGTCCATCCTCGAAACCAAGTGTAATCACATCCTTGAAAATTGTAGAACAATAATATGTAGGCAAAAATACTCCAAATAAGCACAAATTGTTGGATCAAGTAAACAACTAAAAATTAAACGTGCAAATAATTAAACAAACCAAATAAAGAGAAAATAATATTAACTAACATTGGGTTGCCTCCCAAGAAGCGCTTCTTTTACATTGTCTTAGCTGAACTTAGTTGGATCTTCATCCTTTCTCATCATTCATCACATAAATCTTTGCACCTGGATCCTTCTTCTTGGGTGGCAATGTCTCATGAAGTATGGCAAAATTGTCCTTGGGAACATACACCCAACACTCCTTTTTTGCTTTCTTTTCTTTGGTGTGAAATTTCTTCCAGAACCTAACAGACTTGGGCTCACGTTAGTTGTATCAACTAAAGAAATATTTACCTTTGGAGCCGCTTTTGTCAATTTCTTCATTAGAACATGGCCATGCTGTAACCTACTCACCCTGTCAGGTACTTTCAGTTCCTTAGCATTTTGCACCCTGATTGCACTAACATTCTGCAAATGATTACCATGCAATTTTAAAACTTTTTCTGTTAATGGGTTAGCACAATTAACAGCAAAAATAGAGGAAAAATCATTAGGATGCTTTATTGCTTCGTTGATATTGAATTTGATCCTAACACCATCGAACTCCATAGTTAAGGTCCCTTCATACGTATTTATCATGGTGCGTATTGTTTTAAGGAAGGGTCTCCCTAAGAACAACATTCTTGAAGTGGGAGTACCATCGTCCTCCATATCT
This sequence comes from Flueggea neowawraea, assembly GCA_948243855.1. Classification (NCBI taxonomy): domain Eukaryota; kingdom Viridiplantae; phylum Streptophyta; class Magnoliopsida; order Malpighiales; family Phyllanthaceae; genus Flueggea; species Flueggea neowawraea. The sequence continues at coordinate 23,258 of CAODLS010684508.1, forward strand.
AGCACATAAAAATCTGTAGGAAAAACTAAATCGTTCACATGTACCAAAACATCCTCTATAAGATCTTCAGGAAAGATACTAGAAAGGTCAGCCAAGGTTAGTACTACACCATTATGTTTTAAAGGTCCAACATTTGACGTAGAATAGACAGACAAAGGCGTTAAATTAATAGAAGCTCCTAGATCACACATAGCCCGTTCAAGTCCAACATTGCCAATTTTACATGGTATAGTGAACATACCTAGGTCTTTCTCCTTGATAGGCATCTTTTTCTGTAACACAACAGAGATGGTCTCTCCCATGCAAACTTGCTCATTCTCCTTCAACTTGTTCATCCTAGTGCACGGATCTTTTAGAAACTTGCAGTAACGAGGTACCTGCTTAATTGCTGTAAGCAGAAGAATGTTGATCTCCACTTTCTTCAATGTTTTCAAGACCTCTTGATTATCCAAAGCTTCTTTTTCTATTGTAATCTATGTGGAAACGATGGCCTTTCAAGGTTCACAACAACTGGTACCTTCTTTGAACTCTTTTAAGTCTTCGTTTCTGTCTCAGTCACTGTGGCATGAGTACGTAGAGGTGATGACATTTTTTTCGCACTAGGGATTTCCTTCCCACTTCGAAGGGCAACATCACTAATATTCTGCATTGGGTTCACTTCAGGTTGAGAGGGCAGCTTTCCTTGATTTTTCAGCTTGTTTACAATTGAAGCCAATCGACTCATTTGAGACAAGAGTTTTCATCATCTCCTTTAAGGATTGAATATCATCATCATTATTGCCCTTAGGAGGCCCTTGTTGATACTGTTGCCGTTGGAAATTTTGTGGCATATTCCCATACCTCAAGTTAGGGTGATCCCTTCATCCAGGATTATAAATATTTGAATATGGATCAAACCTTCTTTGTGGTTGTCCACCAAAATTATTAACAGCATTGACTTTAGCATCATAATCAGTATCATACAGGGACGGGCAAGCATCTGTAGAACGCTTGGAAGAGTACAAATACCACAAACTAAAGCCTGATGAACAGTACTAGTCGAATCTTTTACTATAAGTGACTTCTCCAATAAGGTAGCAATACATTCAAGCTTGCTTTCAAGTCGGGAGGAACCCACTTCATGAACTCCTCTTGTGACGCCTTCGTTTCTAGGACCAAACTATTGAGAATTGGTGGTCATGGATGAAATTAAGTCTCTGGCCTTCTGTGGTGTCTTGTTCAGTAATGCACTGCCAACTGCAACATCAATCATTATTCTTTCATAGTCAATGAACCCTAATAAAAATACTGAATAAGATGTTGTTCAGTGATTCCGTGCTGAGGGCAGTTAGCACACAACTTTTTAAACCTCTCCCAGTACTCATGTAGTGTCTCAACATCTTTCTATCTAAAACCACATATCTCTCTCCTTAAAGTAACAGCTTTGGAAGCAAGAAATAATTTATTAAGGAACAACCTCACCATCTCAAGCCATGTATTTACTGTACCAGGAGGTAGATAATATAACCATTCTTTGGCTCTGTCTTCCAGTGAGAAAGGAAAGACACAAAGCTTGAATTGTTCTTTAGGCACCCCTTGTGGTCTATAGCCAGAACAAGCTACATGAAATTCCTTTAGGTGTCGGTTAGGATCCTTCCTTTCTAGCCCATGAAACTTAGGAAGCAACTGAATTAGCCCAAACTTCAATTCAAAATCGACGGTCAATGGTTGAAACTGTATACAGAATGGTTGTTGATCTATAAGAGGCGCGATCATGTCCTGAAGAGTTTGCTGAGCAAGTGGAGCAACTGCTCGTGAGTTATTATCATTATTGTCAGCCATGTCAAGTTCAATCTCAGAATAAGATTCAGCAACAAAAATGTTCTCAGCTAGTTTAGGCGCAGCCAATGAAGAACTAGAAGCTTATGTTCTGCGTAATCTAGCTTCTTTTCTCAACTGTTTAGCAGTCTTCTCTATCTCAGAATCAAACAAAAAATTATCTGCAGACAAAGAAGAGGGCATACAGAAAAGAGAAAAGATCAATAGTAAGGCAAATAAACAAATTTGAAACACCGATCATTGGAAACGATGCCAAATTTGGTGGGTTTCAAACCAACAAATTAATTTCTACTCAAAAATAAAGATTCTGTAGATAGCAGTGAGCAGGGACAAATCCATAAAGATTAGCAAAACTTATTTATTTGTCGAAAACAAGAAAAGCAAAATGAAGAATAACAAGAAATGCAGAGATCAAAGATTAAATATCAAAGCAGACAGAAACAGTAAATCAAAGAAAACATAATTGAAATGCTATTAACAGAAATCAATGATAATAAAACCTAGTCAAGGTACTTCTCAGTTCAATCCTTTTAGTTGATCACAGACACGAAAGATACAAATCAAGCATTCGAATGGACAAGTTATAGTTAACGGTGACACACTCAATTAACCAATTTCTTCTTACTTGATCGATAGCTCTGCGACACCCTGTATAACTATTTTTCTAACCACTAGACAACCTCTGGGAAGCCCTGACAAGGTTTAATTTATGACAGCAGTAAGAACCAAAGAGACCCTTATCCTAGCCATTGAAGTCAGAAACGCCGTAAATCATTTAAACTAAATTATTCAGTTCCATAACAATGAACAATGTCCAACACATAAATTCAAGTTATTCGTTACCTAGATTAGGACTAATGTGACGCACTATCAATCCTAAATAACAGTATATTATTTCAATCAATTAACCAACGGGCCCTTGTTAATCAATCAATTAAAATAATAATAAGATAACTCAAGAACAGAAACTGAATAAATACTTGAATTGATTAATAATAATTAAAACAAGAGTCTCACAACATCAATGAATTGAACTTCAAAATACCTTAACTAGTGAGAGATTTAGTTACACATGCTAGAGGGAAGAACACCAAAAGTTGGGGAGAGTGGTGGCTGCCTCTAGAGAATGAGTGAATGAGAGATCAAAAGTGGAGAGAGAGAATTTTGTTTTAAATACATCTCCTAATTAGGAAAACATAAATCTCCTCCAAAATAACTAATAAAATTAATAATAAAGTTACTTGTTTTGATCAAACAACAAATCTAACTTAGCAGCCCTCTAAGGTGTCCACAAGGCTCTAAAAACGTGGCCCAACAGTGCAGCACACTGCCCAATGCACGTGGTCAAACTTGGTCAACACATGTCAACTATGACATGGTCACGCAGAAATGTAATTTTCGTCTGAAATGTGCAGAAACATCTCCAAATCTTCATATTCCACCAAGATCTCACCTAAAACACCAAAGAAGCATAAAAACATAAAAACACATGAATAATAACAATTTATAATGCAAAAAGACACACAAAATGCAACATAAATCATGTCTAAAATGCAACCTATCAATTTTCTAATTGAGGAAGAAGATAAGTGTTGAGGTTGCATTTTGTAAAGATAGGTTTGAGAGATAATGGATGAGGAAAGGGTTGAAGGATAGAGAAGGATTAAGGCTTCATTTTGTTGTAAAAAATGCATCGATGGATTTTTTTTTAGATTTGTTTAGGTTCGTAGAGAGTGAGAGAGAGTGTGTATGGAGAGAGGGGAGAGAGAAAATGTGTATAAATTGGTAAACAGAGGAAAACTTCTGACTAGACTGTGATGGTTAAAAGAGGAGAAGTGAGGGTAAAATATTTTTTTTTTGTTATGTTCAACTAACAAGGACTAATGGAGGGAAATCTTAGGGACTCCATAGGAGTCTTTTGAAAAGGTAGGGATCGGATCAAAAACTCATTGGATCAAAAACTCGAACATACCTCAAGGGCGACTGGGTATTGAACTCATATTTTCCCCCTAAACAAAAAAGAGATATTTTGTATTCTAATTTAAAGTTTTTGCAGCCAATATTTTAAGAGATTAATACTCACCAGTAATTCTTCGAGAGTTTTACACCGTGATTAGAGAATAAACGAGATATCATTTTTGTAGGTTTTATCTTTTTTGATAGAGATATCTCTCAACAACTGTTTGTTAATTATCCACGTTCTTTCAAGACAACATACAAATTCACTAGAAACAAAGAGTGTCCTAGTTTCATTTATTTGATTATTAGATAAAATCAAAGCTACCATTTTTTTTCTTTATCCAATTCAATTTCATCCTTTGCATCTATTAGGAGACTAATGCTTACGACCTAAAGTGGTTTTTTAGATAAATTTGATAAAAAATAGATCGCAAAAATGGATTGTATAAAAAGATAGAGAGAATTATATATCTTCTAAACATTGTTAGAAAAATGGGTCTGCCATGTTGGATAATGGGTGGAACCTGAACCAAATTAATATTTATTAATTAGGGTGGTTGTCAATTGGTTTGATAATCGGTTCGCTTAAGGTTTTAGTTTAACTTCTTAATTAGTTTAGAAGAAAGACTTCCTAATTAGTTAAAATCCTGATTGGAAGGAGTCCTAATTAGTTGAAAAAGAGACTTCCTAATTAGTTAGAAAGAAACCCTAATAAGCTAGTATAAATACTGCCTTGTTTTCGACATTAAATCGTATGTGATTCGTGGCGACTAGCAACGAGTTGTTTCTTATGCCGCTCGTGTTCTTACACTGTGCATATCGAGGTAGGATCTCGATCCATCTATTTAATTATTCGTTAATTATTTATTATTATATTTGTTATATTTGTACGCGGGTGCTGTCAAACATATATTCAGTGGCTGTGGGAGGATGGAGAAAGGTGGGCCGGCCACCCCACCATACCCACGGCGAGTATTAACCAATCAAATTCTGTTAATGCAAGAATAAATAGGAAAATTCATTGAGAAGTCCTTGAAGTTAGGTGTATTCCCTTGTTTGATACTATCACCTGATTTAGACCTGCAATTTCTGTTAACTTTTTTTTTTATCTGTGACATCATAATTTTATGAAGTTCATACATCTCGACTCTTTGATTTATTTAGCTATTAAGGACTTGACTCTTGTTCTAAATTATGTTTGTGTGGCTGGTTTAAAATTTGATAAACCCCAACATAAATCGTTAAAGAGATCAATTGAAGTTTGATTCGAGGTTAGCTACCTCGAACTCCATTTAAGTTTATCACAAAATTGTTAAAACTGATTCAATTTACAAGCAACACTTAATCAATAAAAAAATTGTAAATTGTCTATTTATTCAATCAAGAGTAAAATTTTTGAGCCTATTAACGGATTTGTTTGTGAGCTTAACAAGACAAGTTTTGGATGACTGGTACATGTATTAAATGTTTTGCTCATTTTGAATTTATATTTTGAATAATGTACTATATTATTTTGAGTAAAAAATAAATACAAAGCCAATACTATACATTTAACTATAGTATACATTTTTAGCTCCGCCATTGCATGTATTACTTTGAGACTAACTCAAAGTGTGTCTGCATGTTATCAATCTTGAAATCAGAGGTTATATTTAACTCTAGTATGTTGAATTTTCCAAAAGCACATGTCCAATTTTTGCGGATGGTCTCGTGCAAAAGATGCTGAAATATGCATTGATAGCCAATGTAAATGAAGAGTACAACAATGAGTAGGCAGGGCAATATCATCAAAGCCTACACACCAACTGTACATTTGATGTGCCATATATGGTGCGACACCAATGGTGTATCAAAGTTGGTTGCTTAAATGTTGGACAAGCATGGTTGGAAAGAAACACGAGTTGCATCCTCATCATATTCACAACCCTAATTCATCCTAAATGTCTCAAGCCATTTTAACTTTTCAGCAATTCCATCATTTTATTTAAGCGTACATGTACATGAGGGGAAAAAATAGACCTTGCCGTTTTAACTTTTCAGCAACACCGTCATTTTATTTAAGGGTTGTGTACATGAGGGGAAAAAATATACCTAATTTGATAATGAGGAAATATTAATGCATCAAAGACAATTTTTTAAAAGTAGCGGAAATAATATATATATGATTGATTGAGAGAAAGAGTAGGTCGAAAAGAATTTTAACTTCCTTAACTTCCTATGAAATGACTTAGAGCTTATTTGTGTAAAATTGATTATTTGAACTGAACGATTTCCAATTGTAAGTTCAAAAATATATACATCTATTCTTCAATATATTTTATGATTGTATAAATTTATAAAATTTAAAAACAAGGAGAATATAAAGAAGAATAAAAATGAGAATGTATGGTAATTTTAATCATGAAGTACCAAAAAATAGTTAGAGTAAGTCCATTTGCCATATGTGGTACATATTACCTTTCTCATAGTAAAACCAAGCAAGTGTAGAATGGCATATGAAGGTGTTAGTCACATCCTTATTATAGCTTGAGCTCCATGTTTGTTTGTCCCTTGTAAATGGGGTTTGTGAGTTGACAAATTGATCCTTATTTTAAACCTGGAAACTAGACACTGTCCACTTTGGTAGTTCTGATTTGGCCAAATCGATCTGTTATACACGTAAATTTGTTGGATGATAAATTAAATGATAAGATGTTCATCACCTGCAAATCATTTTCCTTCTTGACTCTATATTTTCTGCATTTCTCCAAATTTCTGAAAATTAGCACCCAACAAAACTTGTGTTTATAGTTGAAGAGAGATGGAATCCAATGAGAATCAACCTATTTCTTCGAGTGAGAGAAATAAGGACTCATTTAGAAAAATATTAACAGTTTAGAATCTAATATTTTAAATTATTCAAAATTTAAAACTAATTTATAAAAGGTACTACATATAAAGTATTAAATTAGTATTTATCCTTCTCTAAATATATTTAATGTTCTAACCAATTCCTTGGAGATGTAATTGAGCTGGCTCAAGGGAAATTTGAGTACGATTTTACGGAAGTTCTTAAACTTCCAAAAGGTGCATGTTTATTGCCAATTGAACTACCCCTTCGGTTATCCTTTTCAAAATATTATTTAAAAAATAAACATGTAAAGCAACTTGTAGTAAATTTCAAGAAACAATAATACACGCTATTCTTTTAACAAGAAGATTAACTGCCCCAGTGCAAATGCCACTGATTTACTGCTGTAAATATCTTTCCAACAGATGGTACTTAGTGTACAACTGCATAATTCACGAACAAAAGTATCTTTAGTTTTGGGTTGATTTCAGAGGTAGATAAGATTAGATTGATACCAAAGTAACAAAAACTAGTGGGATGTTTCTTGTTTGTTGTCTTGTTTTGAATGAGAATTTTTTGCCCTCCCACCACAAGTGCTTCTTTAAGCACTAACTTGAATGCAGTTACTGTAAATTGGTGTCTTTATGCACAAAAAGATCATTAATATTGCATTATTTGGCACCATGCTATTGTGCCAACAAACCCTGTTCTTTTTCACTTTTTCAAATATCTTTGATTCAAACAGTACGTATGTTTTTTAACTTGTAAAAGTTTCTCCTTTTTTTTTTCCTTCAAAATAGTCCAAATGATTTCTTTAAAAATTTTGGAGCGAAAATGTTTGATATTGGTCATAATTATTGCCCTATTTTATTTTTTGCATTTTTGTAAATGATTAACTACCCATGCGCAACAATTATAAAAAAAAAAACTACTCAAACACCTCTAAATTTATTGAAGTTCTTTTATCGAGTTCTATTTGTAAAGAAATCTAGCATTATCTAGTTCCAAAAGTACTATTTTAAATGTTTAGTGAATTTTCAACAGTTGTTAAACCTGAATCAATACAAGTGAATCATAGGTCCATTGAAAGAATTAAAGGTGTTGACATAATAATTACTGAAGATTTCAAAAACACTGTCAATGGGCAAAGATTGAATGCATAAAAGAGTTGGTGACAGCAAAAATGGTGCTCATCAGTTATGGGAGTCTGTGATTCGCTAATGCTATGTTTCTTTTTAAGGACCTGAAACCAAGTTGCAGGTTCGATCTTCTTGTAAATCTCTATAAACAGTGTTACACATTTCCAGTACATTGTATTGGCTCTCACTCTACACTTACAATTTGTGCAGGTTCTGTTCAATTTTAATGTCTCTAGTGAATATAATTGAAATTTCAATTTTGAAGGGAAATTTTGCCGGTAATGCATTTATTTTTCTAACAGAACACTCAGAAAGATTAATTGGTTTAAATTAAAGGAGCTAATAATTGTGAAGACTTTCAGCTGAGTGATATAGTTGACTGGTTGAAAGTGTGTTTTCACCAAGTTATAAGGATTAGTATGATCCGTAAGCTGGATGGTTTTGGGGTACATTTTACACCTATTTTGGTAACGCTTAGATAACTTTTTTTACGAGAGCCCCTGTGTGTTATTAATTTAACATGACATGTACGAGACTCCTCTTACATCATCAATTAATATATTGCATACTTAACATATTATACTTTTAAGAAAAATATAATACTTTATATTTTCTTACCTAGTTTACTAATTAAATTTGCAATCTATCCATCTCAATCTATCAAAAATAAACAACTCTAGTGAAGGAGGACTGCATATAAGTTATCTTTAGGTGGTTGTTACACTACCCAAAAAAAAAATATAATGGCGCTTTTAAGTTCTATTTAGTGACACTGTTAAACGGCACTCGCTAACATTTTTAATGACGCTTTCGAAAATCGCACCTAAGTGAAGCGTCATGGCATGTACTAGCTTATTTTTAAAAGCGCCACTATTTTTCAACGGCGCTTTTTTGTTATGGTTGTTAATTATCACCAAAATCGCCTCATCTTCTAGGATGCCTTAAATGCACCAACAGTAATCTCCTAGGATAACCTAAATGCATCAACTCAAAGCTTAAGATAAGACGGTTAATTTAGAACACCCATTATAAGAGGACAATTTGGTGATACGCAGATATAATGTAATTCTTAGAATGACGAAGTTACAGGTACAATTGATGGCAGGAGAAGTGAAAAGAAATTGTTGATTTGGTGGTCCTACTTTGTTGCAGCAAGAGACAGGGACACCAAAATCATGCAATTGTAGTGCAAAATTTGTAGTGCAAAACTTGGAAAGTGAAGTGGCATAATGGTTGTCTGAGATAGAGAGAGAGCTTGGAAAAGGATGAGGCGGCAGCTATGACTAGCTGTAGACCTACTTTTAAGTATAACAAAGTGAAGTTCCATCTTTCTATCTAAAACATTTCTTTGTTTCTGAGATGAGTGAAGACGAATCGACTTGCGAAGTGCATCCATTCAATATTGTTCAATTAAAGTGCTTCACGGGGTCCCCTTATGCTATCACAAATATTGTAAAGGACAGATTAGACTTAGCCACAAAGGCATTTTTTTTTCTTTATTCTTTTTGTTTTTTTACCATGAAAATATAGTCATGTATTCATCAATAATTTTAGAATTAACCACAGATGCTGTGATGGAGTAATAGAGACTCTTCTTCCTTTAATTAGAGATCTTAAGTTTGAGTTTCGGGTATGAAAGAAGCTTTAAAACTTGATAAACGAAAATAATGAACAACAATTAGTTAAGAGACTTATGGACAAAACTGTTAATGGTTGAAGAACTTTCTCAAAGAGATCTCAAGTTTGAGTTTCGGGTATGAAAGAAGCTTTACAACTTGATAAACAAAAATAATGAACAACAATTAGTTAAGAGACTTATGGACAAAACTGTTAATGGTTGAAGAACTTTCTCATGATTAAGCTTATTTAAATACATAATGCACATATGAAGAAAAAACATAATTCTTTTCCGGATATCTCTTCAAATTCAACATTACTTAGGAGTGTGTTTGGTAACGATACCAATGGCTTAGGATTAAAATAGGAAGAGGTATTCTCCTTGTAAATAGGCGGGCGGAAAGGAGTCAAAAGCAATTTCACCTAGGGGCACACGACGATGGTTGTGGCAAGATGGCGAATGATGGCGGCAAGTCTTCCTTTGTCTTCCCAGGCCTTTGGTGAGGGCTAAACCATGGAAAGTGACAACACAAAGGAGTGGTAGGCCTCTCATCTCCCCTCGTCTATTTTTTCACCTATAAATAGGTCTTGAGTTTTAATTTTTGTATATCACAAATTATAAACTAAGTTCTAATTTTATCGGATGTCGCCGAAGGGACAATTATAAACTAAGTTAATAATAAAAAGCATTTGTCTTAATGAAGTGGAGGGACCAATTCACGGTGTGATTGTATATTTGGATCTGAATAAACCCAAATCAGTCATTTGAATCACCGGTTGGTGCACTACGGATCATATCTGATGTTCCACGCCATTTAGCTTTATTTCATGTTCACGATCCGGAAGAACAGCTAAGTGAGATTTTGAGTACAATATCTTGCTGGGTATAGAATCAAACTGTGTTTATCTTGACATGAAAAAGATCATTCCACAACCACTTGTACCCCACCACCATGCCACCACCTCCACCACAAACATCAACAGTTATACATCAAAACCACCACTATCTGTCATGTACTTGTCCTTTACTACTTTACCCATGCATTTCCTGCGGAATGATGTTTTGTGGCTTGATTAACTATAGCGAAATGACAAAAAAGCGTACATGAGTCGTTTTTAATCTGATAAGTTTAGATGAGAGGAGACTATCCAGTTTCAGGGAAAATCACAGATCTCTATGGCACGAGATTATATATATAACCTTTCCCAAGAATTCCACAATCAAGACTCAAACGCAAAGCTTTCAGATAGGTTTCCAATGCCTTGACGCCTATGTTGGCTCGCTGCATACCCGTGACGATTTGTTTTGTTAAAAGTACTTTGCAAAATTACTTGGTTGAGACCGGTATTTCCCGAAGCATAAAAACATTTTAACCTGATATATAATGTATATATAGTCATGACCCAAATTGTTATCTGGATTCTCTATTTGGGGTACTAGATTCTTTATCAATTTGACATGCATGATTGTACCTGATTGGCCGTAAACAAGAAAATTATAGGTGCACCATATGGCTAGTATGTATGAAGATTACATGTCTCTTTGAATAAAATCCGGAGGCTTCAGGAGATCAATAATCATGTAAACCAGAAAATATCAATTTCAATACTTATCAATCTTGTTCCAAATATTTCATCTGCTTTTAAATTTTCAATGACCTTGATATAAAGCACATTAGGGAAGCATCAAAAAATTTAGAGTGGAATTCCATTGTCATCAGGCAATTTGCTAGTACCAACTAATGTTCTGATAACTGGGAAACCACTCATGATTTAATCCCATGATGGGCAAGCGTAATTATGTTGTGCGAGAGAGAGCAACAAGTCTATTCGAATTTTCGATTTTTTAATGTTAAAAACAATACTATTCTCGACCTCTTATTAAAAAATCTCTCAGTGCCAATATTTATTGTCTGTATAGTTCTCTTTACTTTTTATAAACAAATGATGTGATATTGAAAATAATGATGAGAAGAAAAAAATAGTCCATAGATTTCAAACTAATAATGGAAAAGAGATCACTCTTTTTTCTTTAGTGAATCTACTGCATTTGCTCAAGTACACAACAATCAACATTAATCAAGAAAAAGCAGAATTCTTTATTTTTTTTCCTCAACTTTTAATGTCATGACTAGAGATCGACTTTGATCATCCGTAGACAGATTTTATAATGTCTGTAATTCTTTTTGAGATCCGTTCACTGTTTAGGTCCTTCTGATTATCTAGAAATAGTTCTTTAAGTACTTTTGCTTGTCAACTTGTAACATGTATCCTTGGGTTAATTGGTCGATCTTTACCTAACAAGTAGTGACAAAAATCAAAAAAGAAAAAGATTTGTCATGAGTACAATAACTTATAATAAACCTCAACAATATTATTCATAGAAAAACGTCAACAACATCTTAAAAATCTTAGAAAATGTACGTTTGCGGCGGATTTGATCATAGATTAAATAATAAAAAAGGAAAATATCGTGATATGTCTTTTCAAACGTGGACTGAAATATCCAAACGTAATTACCTCAAACAAATACAAACTTTCACACATTTATATTTCCAAGGCAACTTTTGAAACTTAGCATTTTTTTGGGCTAAATCATGTTATATATTTTTTGTTTTATTTTGACAAATTTTGTCTTTTTTTATTTTATTTTTTTATACTTTTGATACTTAGAAAATATTTATTTTTTTATCAGTAGAAAATATTTATTTTTTTGTTTTATTTTTTTATAATGTCTGTTATATTTACCTTAAGCAAATATATCTTTAACATTTAAAACGTTGGTTACTTGATTATTAGTATGTATGATTATATTTATCAATCGATGGTTTAAAAGATACATTAAATTTTGATTGTCATTAGCACATAAGATGATGAGAAGTTTTTATTGAAGACATTTTACCGCATCAGTAATCCGATAAAGATTAAGTAAAAACTACGTGGTTTTATGTAAAACACATCACTATAAGCGAAATGACAAAAAAAAAATCTCTTTTCTTCCTAGGACCCTAATTCCCTTTAAAATAACCCTTTCCACAACCCCCTTCCTCACCACTCTTTTCATATAACACACATATACCTCCCCTACCCTATCTCGAATTGCATATATACTTCGCCTTTCCTAGGCCACCATAGTTATCGGCACAAAGAGAGATTTGATGGCCAATGGCACATAAAATGCGAGCAGAAGTGTCACCCAAGGAGATTAGTTTTAAATTTCGAGTGAAACCATTCCATTTTGGATAATTTCAGCATTACAATGTGGATTCTCCAATCAGCTGAGGGTGTTATATGTTAACAACATCAATGATATATCAAAATTTTGACCTAGTTTTTTTAGACGACTCAGTCATGAGTGTCAGAACTTATAATATTTTGAAAAATTAAGAACAAATTTGCTAAATTTCAAAAGCCATGTTATGGATTTACTTGGTTCATTTGGTAGACTTTTTGAAGAATATACTTTTCAAAAAATGTACTTTTCGTTAGTAATTTTTTGCAAAGTACAATATAAATTGGTTTGTTTCAAAAAATTTTCCAAAAAGAATTCTAATCTAAACAAACAAATTACTTTTAAAAAATATGATTGATAAAGCTGAAAACATATTGTAACATTTTCTTTTTATCGGAAATGTGTAGGGATTTGTTATAGTCTGGTAATCTTAAGAAATTCAATTGAGTGATTCCCAATCAAAAAGAAGTAAAAATTGAGTGTTTCTGAGCAGAAACCAAACTCGATCAGCAATACTCAACCTTTCCCAACACAGCTGTAAAGGAACAGCATCAACGCAGGCGTCTGCACAGAACTAGTAGTCGACTAATATTGTACATATATTGAAGTTGTGGCAACACTAGCATACATTTATACGTAAGTACCTATGGCTACATACATACATATGGGAACATGATTAGGGCATAGACCCTAATGGACCCAACAAGACAAGTGCGTATTCTGTTGGACTGTGTGGTTGTCTAGTCACATTACAGCAACCCATCGAATTCATTCTCAGAATCGGCATCTTATAGCTAGGGCATACACTTACTACTCACATTTTTCAAGTTTTAACTGTATTTATCATGCTTTCTTTCGGTTGTGCCTTTCCTTTTCTTTGTTTCTCTTCCCCTCTTTCTTAACGACAAGTAATTCCATAAAATTATGTTGTGGTAGGGACATGTCTTACGTTCAAAGTGGCTTCTGATTATTATCTCTCTTTTATAGTCAACAAGTTAGGCATATATTGTGGTAGAGCATTGCTGGATTGGTGGTTTATTCGGTTCCGAGGTTTACTTGGTCCGGTCTATTCTTAGTCATCTTAGTTATATAAATGAGTAATTAACTTTATGATTCAACATTATGTATATAGTTCAACTATTTTTAATTTGTTTTTTTATAGTTGTTGTCCAAAAAATTTAAACTTATAATTTGATCTATAAATCATGATTTGCTTACTGACTGAGTTACTCTTCATGGATATTTTTTTTTATGTTACAATTTTAACAAAATTTCAATACATATATCCATTTTTCCCCTTATTTACAATTAAGAGTCGATTAGGTTACATTGTGGTGATCACACATATAAGCATTTCTTTCTTTTTATACGGTTCCATTTCATTTTATTTCAGCAAAATTTTCAATTTAAAGTTATTTAATTTTATATGGGCCAAAACATTATTTATTTTAGGAAATAAGATATAGCTAACTTGCTAATTAATTATTTCTAGATTTATTACTATCCTTGTTTTTTCCTTTTTTTAATACTTAGCATTAAAAACCACATTGATACACCGAGTTGGAATAGCTCAAGATGCTTTTATACTACAAGTATATTGGTAATGACTGACACTTTGATTAATTAGAATGATCAAGAGGGAACTAGAGTGCTTGAACTATTCATAGTCCTACTTAACTGTTTAATCTTTCCCATTATTAACCATTACTGAGAAAATTCCAGTCAATACAGTCAAACTAAGTTCCAGCAGACAAAATTTTGTGGTATTCATCATTCATGCACTACAAAATGTTTTCGATCTTAGTGAGATATTCCTAATTTGGCATTAATCTTGAGATCGATATCTATATCTGTGATGTATCCATGTGAGGTCCCCACCCCTCTTGTACTCCAACACTTACCTCAAGTCAGTTCTTTGTTGAGTTTGAAATGCCATTTTTTTATCGTTATATAGTCTCATTAACTATATAATACTTAATACTTATCAATAAAAACTATAATGCTTAATTTACAGTGATGCCATAGGAATTTCTTATCACAGGTCATTGTAACTATCTATGTTCTGTATTTTTTTTGAGGTATTAATAAAGATTTCTTTGCCGTTTCTTATTTTGGGTCTGTTTAGTAGATTTGAGAATAAAGAATGTTATTTGGCAGAAAAATTAGCCTAATTAGTTGCCAGACAAATGGATAGTCTTTTTCAGTAAAAAAAACTATAATGCTTGATATGGAAGCTATATATATACGTACTATCAAACTTAGATTACAATATATTATTACTATTATCAAATTAATTATGGCATTAGTTAACTTGTGTGAGGAATATTTTTGTAAGTCCAACAAGGAGTTCATTTGTCTATTAGTTGACTTTATTTTTCTAAATAATTAGTTAAAAAATTAGTTGACTTTGAGCGATTTAATACTACAATTATTCCGGTAATTAACTAATAAGAATATAATTGTCGGATCATGAGCCTCATGGCATACGTTAATTCGAAAAAACGAGGAGTAGAAGATGAAAATGATTGATGGAAACTTCGAGATTGATGTATGCACTGATACATATACAGAGAGTCCCTGAAATGTGAGGAGCTTTGATTTTGATTATAATTTTTTTATTTTGATTATAATTAAACTGAGTTATTACTTATAATTATAATAGCGATAATGGTCACGTACGTCGACATATGATTTATAAACAATATGTAGGTGTGATGACGGTCCATGAAAAAGATAAAGTTTGTCTAAGTACAATGCAAGAATTAATCAACTCAACCATCAATGACAATAAATATTTACAAAAAACAAAACATTATTGTCAACTGCCAACACTTGAAGAATTGGATCAGAAATTACTCCGCATTATTGAGTATATTTAAAATACTGAATTTAAAGGAAATCATTTAAATTGGATCGGATTCACTCATAAGAAATCGCAACATGCATGGATCGGATTCACTCACAAGGAGAATAATGTTACGGAAAATTGGATTGCAATTGCTCAGATTGATAACAATAGAAAGAAAATTGCTCTCGAGGCTTTGGAAAGCAACATTACGTGTGATTTAGTCATAGCTCTTTAAGCTTTATTCTTCTAAGTTTACTTTGGTATTTGATCATGTTGTTTTTTTGGAAAGCATGGCTTCTAGAATTCTGCATGAGCATATTACCCTAGGTTTTCCTAGAATCTTTTTTTTTTTGTGTTCTAATCGAATAAAATTACTAAATAATGACTAATAACAAAATGAAATCATTTAATTAAGAGTAAATTAATAATTAAAATAATCTAAACTTTTTCTATTCATTAAAATAACATATTGTTTAAAACTTATTATATTGACTATCCTAACCTTCAAATTTTGTATCAAATATGTCATTCATTGGTATTCTTTTCTTTTTTTTAAAGGTAGGGGAATGGACTAAAGTCTAAAACAGTTTTATTTTTCTTTTATCTCTCCCAAGAATTGAATTTAGAACGTTTAAGTATAAATATTAGCTGATTACGGCCAGACTTACCCCTTGGGCCATTGGTATTCTATTAAAAAGTCTATAAACTAGCTAATATGACAATCAACATAGATACTAACATGGTCAAAAATAGATGGCGTGGCAGTGTTCATATAACACCAAACCTAAAATCAACCAAACCCAAACGAATTCAAACAAAATTAAAAAATTGCAATGAAAGAAAATAAAAATCAAAATTAAACCCAATGCCACAAAATCAAACTCGTCTCTCGCACCACAAAACCAAATCTGTCTCTCACACACATCCAAAACCTGCCTCCATCGTCTTCTACCTCTGTCAATCTCCCAAATCTTCCTTTTTTTTTTTTGATAAGTCTCACAAATCTTCTCTATTAGTCTCATTTCTTCATAACTCGAAAATTTTGATGTAACATTTCTTTCAAGTATATAAAATTACTAAAATAAATAATAAATCTCACAACATTTTGTCGGTTAAAGTTTAGATTTCTAAACTCATAAAAACCTATAAGAAGGGCCAATCGACAAATGTTTTTTAAGCAAAAATGATCAGGTTCAATAATCAGTTAATTAGTTAAGTGGTTGAATATTTAAAATTCAAATGAATGTTTATCAAAACTCTCATAAGCTCACTAGCCAAACAACATTTAAAAATATTTGATGTCTTTCAAAATACTAGCATTATCATCAAAGAAGTTTGTAAAATAAATTAGTTACTATCTAGCTGTAACTAATGATGATGGAAAAGAAGCTGCTCTTGAGACTCTAGAAGGAAAGATTATACATGACTTAGTTGTAATTCTCTTTGAGTCATTTTTTCTTGGTCTTTCAAGATTATATATATCATGGTTTTTAATAAGCTTGGATTTTACATCATCTTGTACGTATCTTTTATTTAGGATTTTTTCTAAAATACTTTCCTAGAACACTTTATCCCGGAAGAATAAAATCTCAAGATCATGACTTATCAAAAAATTACTTATCATAAAAATAAAAATCAGTTACAATTAACTTTCTCATTTTCTTACAATTTATTTGGAGTTTAGAGTTACAGATTTGCATATTTGAAACATTAATAACTTTCAAAAATTGTTTATTTGTTCAGATAATGACTAAAATAAATATGAAAACTTCACAGCCGCAGGTGTATAATTTTCTAAGTCATAGTCAATATAAAATATAAGTTGATATTGCATCATTGTTACCGTCCAAAGATCAGTTATCCCAACTACTTCATATTTCTCTCGTAATCGTGTGCAAGTGCGTCACTCTTTTTCCTTCAAATTCTTTCAATCAGATCACACATCAGACTATGAAAACAACTATATATAATAAATAATCCGAACGCATTTTAGTTATGATCTGTTAACCTAATTTTATAATATATTCGGTTCCTTTTAAAGCAAGCAACCATGCATACTCAGTTTTCTAAATTCTTTTATTCTTAAGTGTGTTGGTTTTTGGGTTTCGATAGAAACTTAATTATTCTTTATTTTGACAATGGATCATTGTATTTTGTTATTAGCAATTATATATGATTTTTGAGTTGTTTTTCATTAAGCAATCTATGAATCTATAATATGATTATTCAATAGTTGATTTCATACAAATTTCCGTTTGTTTAGAATATTCTCCTCTTATGTTCGTATTATCAGCTTTGACTTAAATTTTGTATATATTAAATTAAACCTTTGATACCGTATTCTTATCCTCTCTACCACCGTACAAACAGAAATAAATTGACCAATACTTATAGCAGAATTGGACTTCCATATCTCAGTTCGCACTTTCATTTTGTACCTCTAATCTCTGCATAGACAGAAAATTTTTACTTTTACACATTGTGAAGGGTTTTTTTTTTTAGTTACCCTTTTAATAAATTAAAAGAGCACTATAATAAAGCCTCTTCTTTAGATTCGGCAAACTTTTCCTTTTTCTAATTATATATACTTCTTCGAGCGATCTAAACACTCTTTTGCACCTTTGTAAGAAGAAAATAGGGTTTCATTTCATTTTCACCCAAGAAAAGAAAAGGTTCAATTTATTATTTGTAATTGGGTAAACGTAATTATTAATTTTCATAATGTTTTACAACAGTAGCTAGCTTTTATATTTACTTCTTTATTAGAGAGTCAGTAAGATATGTAAAATCAGAGAGTAGAATACTTAATAGAGAGGGTCAATAAAAAAATTAAAAATCTCAGACAATAACTTACTTAATAAAGGGCAGGAAGAAATTTTTTTCTCTTACTTTAAAAAATACAACATATGAATTAAACGATAACTCAACAATATCTTGAATCCAAATGTCATGAAAAACAACTACTAAAAAGAAAACGAGAACTGAATAGTTTTATTGTAACCTTTTAATTTAATCATTATACATATATACTAAAATATAAAGTATATTAGATAATTATATTGTTAGATAAACATAAATTAAAGAGATAAATAAACTCAAGCAAATCTTGGGGTCATGTGAAACGATGGAGTAGAAGGAAGCATGGGTTGCTGCTGCCGGCTGGGTTGCACAATTTCCCACAGAACGTGGCGGCGCTTTGTCCCAATGTTACTTCCAAATACAATTACAGCATTTAAGAGCTTCAACATTTCTTACACAAACTACAATGCCACCTTGAATTTTCTTTTTCTTTTTTTGTCAAGAAATGACACTGTTAGAAAAAAGTCCACTTATGACGGATGAATCAAATCGATCGGTCAAGGTGTGAACGAGACCGTAAATCGAAACTAATTAGTAAGCCCAATTGAGTTGGGTCCATAAAGACCCAGGGTCCATAGGCCCATTAGGCCCATTTGGTTGCCTATATATATGGAGGAGGAGGAGGAGGAGGAGGAGAAGAAAATAGGGAGGAAAAAGAAGAGGAAAAGAGAAGAAGAAAAGAGAAAAAAGAGAGGAGGAGAAAAAGAAAAGGAAAAAGAGAATAGGAGGGAGGGAGAAAATGTTTCTCCCTTCCCTAATCCTTCTCTCTATCTCCTTGCATCATGATCATCAGTCGATTATCTAGATCCGTGTGACATCTAGACTGCGAAACAGTCGAACACTCCAGTCGACTATCTGACAGTGGTTTGCTCGCGAGACCAACATCGAAACCTGGTCATGCAGCTGTTGTCTGGTACTATGTTTCCGCCGAAATCGAGGTACGTAACTAGAACCACATATTATTTATATTGTTTATTAGTTAAACTGGTACCCGATTTCATCATTGGTATCAGAGCCATCACGGATTTTTCAAATTTGATTCGAAAATATTGTTGGTCTTTGTTTAGGATGCCTACTGTATTTTTATTGCATTCAACTTTTTGTCTCCAACGCGATTTTTGGTTCGAGCCAAAATCTGAGTGTTAGAATTTTGAAATTCTGACAAAAGATTTGAGATCAGCAACCTTGAAAACATAAGCTGCTCAAGTTTCCATCGGGAAGATCGTCAAAAAGATGAAAATCCGATCAAAAAATACTAGGTGAGAAGCTTACAGATGAATTTGTTTCATCTGATCAAATAAACCACGTGGCGCATTCTCATTGGCTGAACGTGGACCAATTAGAACGAACCACTTGGCACTCGTGGCGTGTTCCTATTGGTTGGAAAAAAACAATCGGACCACTCAGAACGAGACATGTGTCCCGTTGACAGTCAAAGTTGACTAAAATGTGGACAATCATCGGGCGACACATGTCACATTGACAACGACCTTAACTTGCGTGGTCCAATGATATTGTGACACGTGGCAACAGTGCCACGTAGGCTTACACGTTTTTGACACGTGGAATGATGACTGTGCTAACACGTCGTCACAATAAACCACCCACTGAGTGGCATGTGGCAGTAGTTGTCACGTGGCAGCCACCTCATCGACACGTGTCATGACACGTGGCGACGCCATCTGGACCGGTAACCACGTGGTCGAATCACAAGATGACACGTGTCCCATACTAACATGTGTACATCAGGGATGATGACACGTGGCGGCAGAATGGATGGTACGCGTGCGGCGCTTGGTGGCTCGTTACTGCGCATGGCCGTTAACCACGTGGCGCATGTGAGCGCGTGACAGGTGTCCCTATCTCCATTTTTGCCAAATTTTCGGGGAACTTATTTTTGATTTTTCTAGAATTTTGGGTATATTTTTCACAATTTTTTGAGTTTCAGACAATTTTTTTCAATTTGTTTGGTGTATGAAAATTGTCTAAAAGTTGTGAAAATGAATTTTTTTCCCATAATTATTTTGGAAATTAGTTTTTCAAAATAATTGATTTTGCATATATGGTTCTTATTTAGATAATTGAAATGAGATTTCAATTGTTTGGATAATGCGCAAGTATATATGTGCCCATTTTATTTGTAATTTATTACAAATAAATGAATGGAGTAAAACCATATTGCATTGAATAAAGTGTTAATTAAGGAAAATTTTGCACGACTCCCAAAAATGAGTATTTTGGGAAGATAGTGGTCGTAATGGGTATAATATAATTGTGCATTTAGTGCACAAAGGTCCAATATTACTCCAAGATTGCGAAAAAGAGATCATGAGAAGTGAGAGATCTACTTTAAGGTCGTATGATTTATAAAATTCTCGAGAAATTGATGTGACCACTTATGAATTCTATTTTAACACGTTGGATAATAGTCCATTGTGTATCCAATTGGGAGACAAATGTGCAAGGCTAAATACTATATTCGTGTAGTATTTATTGTGGGGATAATTGTTTAGCATTATTTGTATGTTAATGATGTCTAATGTTAACATATGTATATTAATATTGAGATCGATTGTTTGGATTGCATGTTGGTTTAATAAATGATGTTAATTTCATTTATTATTTTGGCTTATTATTGTGATGATTTGCTTTAATTTAGTATGCAATATTTTTGTGTGTGCAATATATTGTCCAATTATTGATTTTGCCTTAATAATTGAGATGACCAACATGGATTTTTCTAAGTCAAGTGGACTTTAAAAATGAATTCAAACAGTCATTATTTTTTATCTATGAAATTAAATATAGTATAGTTAATTATTAAGACCGAAATGGTAATTATAGACCTAGTGTACTTTTTGATTCAAAATTTAATAAGAGGATATACTAGTTTAATTTTTGGTTGGATAGCAAATATATGTATATTGCTATAATTTCTTGCGTGCAACTAGGTTTTATTGTTTGTCATGTTTATTTTTGATATTCACTGCTTGTAAAGGCGATTGATGCCGAGCCATACGTGGACGTATGTTGAGCTACGTTGGGCTTAGGTGGCACCAATCGTAAAACCTAGATTTTGATAATCTAATGTGTACTCTAAGAGCAAAAGCTCGTGCCCATTGAACTTGATTGTGACCGAATTCAATAAGCAGTAGAATACCACTTAACACTTTGGACTGAATTGTCCATAAGATGTGGAAATGAGAAATTCCAATACTTCAATCATCTTGTTAGTGTAAAAGATGATGAAGTCACTTGGCTATTTTTGCAAGTATCAAGATGCAATCGTTTGCAAATTTGCATTTAAGGAGTAGTTAGTTTGTTTGACACTAATTAGAGCTCGTGATCTTTGATCATCAACCCTGATGCTTGTTACGAGTGTCCTAATCATGCAAGTAAAGGCGTAAGCCCTACATGATTAGAAAGCTAGTGATATTGATCATAAATTGATCAAGGACAAGGTCCAAGATGTTATCCACTTATTGCCCAGAAGTTATGAGCAAATCGAGCTGCACCTAACCCACGTTTGTTTCATGGAAGAGATTGTGAGGAATTCGACAATGTCTAATTCTATTGGATAAATTCCAATACAAAGGCAAGGAAAAAGGTTTAAGAACCTCAAGTCTTTGAGAAGTGAGAGACTAGATAGAATTTCAAGAAAATCCTTAAACATGAACAACATTAACATTTTATGAGTAAAGTTTTAACTACCAAACACACATCATTTATGGGCCGATGAACTTTTGAGAGAATGTAGCTCAAACTCACATAAGTGATAAGAGTTGCCTTGTTCAATGTTCTTTACTCGAATTTCGTTGTTAGCTGATGGCTCATTCAATCTTAAGGATCCTCACAATGAAGTTTTTAACGTGACTTCATTGAACACCAACTAATTCTAAGAAGGAACAAGTTGAGCATGTAAGAAACAACTCAAAAGTGGGAGTTGAAGGTGTTGGTTTGTGCAAGCTAGTCTTGTGCAGAACCAAACCTTTTTTTTGCAATAAATTCTGTTGTAACTTTATTGAAGTTTGCCTTCAATTTGTGTTCTAACAATAACGGTATTTATTAGACCGTGTTTGAGTGAGAGCTACTTTGGCACTAAAAGTGGTTTCTTAGTTAAGGTAAAGGACCTGACTATTGAAAGTCCTAGTTTCCATTTGTTGCTACTTCATGTGATCATGAAGGATTATGTGAAGTTAATGCATGTAACTCGAACACTTTAGCGAAATTGAATACATCGATTAGCTCAAGTGCGAGTATTAGGCAATTGTATAAGTTCAAGTTGTCTAATTGCAAGCATTGCAATAAGGAATACTAGAGAGGAAACTATTTCAAAAGGCACTTCGAGCTAAATTTTCATTGTTGTTAATCCACTTTTGATATATGATGTCAAAAGAATGAGAGGGCAGGGCTAAAGCCTGACGCTTCAT
>CAODLS010684536.1:0-12570 GCA_948243855.1 Flueggea neowawraea
TTCGGTTAAGAAGTTATGATTTTGTTGTCTCGTATAAGGAGTAGTAATTTGATACTGGCTTATCGTTATGGTATATTATCAAACAATTGATTTTCCTACATATTATGTGAATTTATGGTATATTAAGAAGCTATTTTTTTATCATTGATTTTCCTACATATTATGTGAATTTTGGAAGTGATTGATTGTTGATATATTTTGTAAGTGGGAATTATTGATAAAGTATATTTATAATTTAGATACGTGGGATCTATGTAGTGATTGATTGTTGATATATATTTGAAAACACAGCCTTAATGATATATTGCAAACAATTTGTGATTGTACTAGTTATATATTTGATTGGAAAAATAAAAATTTGCTTTATATTTGGACTTCTTCTACAAATGTGCTCTGTTTATATATTAAGAGCCTATTATTTGTAGGTGCTTGGAATTTTAGAGTATGTGCTCTAAATTCTTTGTAGAAAATAAATTCAATATGTATATATATTTATTAATTTTTTTTGATAGGCTCGAGCCTAGTTGGGAGATGTTGAGGAAGCGGACTATTAAGCGGTACAACATCCTTCATTCCATTCGAAATCATGTCACAAAAATGCTACAAGTTTGACGAGAATACTAATTAGATAGGTTTATGTAGTTATAGACTAATTAGATAAAGTTTATGTAGTTATTGTATTTTAGAGTTCAAAAATTGTAAATAGTTTTATTGTATTTGAACATTAAAATATTAAATATATATTTGAATTAATTCTTATGGTCGCTTAACAAAACGCAGTGCCCGACAAAACCCTCACCACGCAAAACTCTCTTCCCCATCTCCATCTCAGAACTTCATCCATCTTCCACGGTTCCACCCTCCACGCTGACGCTGTTCATCCCTTCCCTCTCCATGGTAAGTTAGCCGAGCCTTTTGTTTTCCTTATTTTCAGATTCAGTTTTTATTTTAATTAGGGTTAGGATTGTTGATTAATTCAGTTCTTCTTCTTGCTAGGTTATTTTGTTAGAATAAATTGACTTAAATAATGCATCACTTGATGGCTTTATTTGTTATTGAGGTTAGAACTGCACTCAGATTGCAAAAGTGTTTTGTAATGACATCAGTAATTCTTTGGAAGTTTAATAATGCAATTACTTTAATGTTTGGTGAATAATAATGTCTGTGGTTTTAGTTTTTACTTGAACAAATTTAGGTTCTGAAGCTTTTGTTTTCCGATCTAGGTCGTTCAATATTCGCCAAATAACTTCATGCTCTTGTGCCTTCTATTTTGTTGGCTTGTTTCGGCTTTGTTCATTTGCTACGGCTGTGAAGGTTCAATTGCCTAGTAAGTAGCTTTGATTTTGTTTTTCCATTGTGTTATATGAATCATTTGATCTGTGCAATTGCTTGGAATGTGATGGAATTTTCTCATCATAAGAAATTATGATGCATTGTTTTGCAGCTTAAGAAGGTTCTACCAAAGAATTGTTTATTTTGCAACATTTTAAAGGCATGTCGACACGTCGAAAACAACTGTCATCCCTTAGTTTGAGCGTCCAAAAATAGTTGTATAATTACTACATGTATTTGAATATTTAATTTAATTTATTTTTTTATTTTTTATATTTTCTTGTCGTACACATCGCTAAGCAAAGAATCTGGCTAAGCAGATTCGACCCTCACTTAGCCAGATTCCTGGCTCCGCCACTGATTGAGAGGACATACTCTATTCAGGAGGTGTGGTTCTCAGAGAAGATTTTGAACGCGCTCAACAAAACTATTCAACACTTGGTTGTTGTGCGTCTTTTATCTGGCGGCTTTGGTTAAAAAGGATTGATGACGAGGATT
The DNA here is from genome assembly GCA_948243855.1 of Flueggea neowawraea. Taxonomy (NCBI): domain Eukaryota; kingdom Viridiplantae; phylum Streptophyta; class Magnoliopsida; order Malpighiales; family Phyllanthaceae; genus Flueggea; species Flueggea neowawraea. The sequence goes on from CAODLS010684536.1 coordinate 1,831, forward strand.
AACTTTCTATGGAAACCGAAAGGTGATTTCCACATTATGGATGAGAACAACTTTTTTTTGGTCAAGTTTGCACTGGAGTTGGATTACATTCATGCTTTGCTTGATGGTCATTGGGTTATGTGAGGTACTTACCTTACTGTGCAGTAGTGGTCACCATTGTTTTCGACAAAAAAGACAACACCTTCAGCATTGGCAGCGTGGGTCTACCTGGATTACTAATACAATACTACAATAAGAGTATTGTAATATCTCGCTCATTCCGACTAAGTTCTCGGTAGCATTTCGTTTGATTCCGTAGTGGTTTGAAGTGTTTGGAGATGGTTTGTACATCATTTTACCAAGTTTTGGTGTTTAGTTGGTCCTGGGAGTGATGGAGTTTATGATTCTAAGTTGGCAAGGTATCAAAGATATGGAATTAAGCATGAAATGTGCCATGCGGGTCTACTACGTGCGTTGGGAGCCTATACGCACATAGATCATGTTTTGGGCAGGACTATGAGCTGTTCAAGTCATCTACGCTCATTGAGGGGTGATCTACACACGTAAGGCTTATGCTACATGCGTAGATGGTGTGCTATATGCGTAAACGACCATTTTCTGGGCGATTTTGAGTGAAACGCTGCGTTTTGGTGTTGTGGGTTTATATATACCCCATACCCGACTTTCTCAACCTCACTCCTCATTTTCACTCAAATCACTCCCAAACTCGTCCGAATCACTGCCCCATTGTCTACCCATCATTCCTAAACATCATATGAGGTAAGATAAAGCTTCTAATCTCTTCATTACATCATTTTCATGTTGAATCTCGAAATTAGATTTTTGGTCGAATTTTGAATGTGGGTTTCGAATTTGCTTGATTATGTCCAAATGAGAGTTGTAGGATGTTAGATCATGATATTATGTGGTTAAGGGAACACGAATCAAGCTTGGGTTTGCAAGATTGGATGAGTTATTGAATGGGCTAGTGTTTGATTTAGGTTTGTGAAAATTTTTGATGATTTTGAGTTATTTTAATGAAACTAATTATAGATTTGAGTTCTTGAGGTTGATTAGAGTCAATCTAGGTGATTGGAAATGATTTCTATCGATTGAATTGATATTAGGGAATTTTTGGGTAATTTTATGCGGAAAGGACTAGTTGTTATATTTTGCATTGATTGAGGCCTAATTTAGAATTTTGAATAAATTCAAGATTGATTTGTAATTTTGGAATACTTTGGGAACTAATTGGTAATTTTTTGAGGTTTTGGGACTAAATGATATTTTTGCAAAAGTTAAGGGACTATTCTGTAATTTTACTTCGAGGTTCGATTTTTGAAGGGAGTGTTGCATATTCATTCGTAATAGGATTTTCATCATCGCGGGTTGGGATGAACATCTGCATTGCATGCATATCTAGTATTGCTACAATAGTTAACTCTATTCGATATCCAAGGCGACCAACCATTCCCTAGGAAATCACAATTAGATTATTAGCTCGACGTCCAGGTGAGTATGATGGAAGCTTCAGACACATAGTGTTGATCCTAATAATGGCAATCTAAGAGGGAGTGAATTAGATTTTGAGCAAGTTGAAAATTTTGTTGAAAATCTTTTGCAAACTAAAACGAATAGCAAAGTTCTTTTCAACCAAAACCAAAGTTAAATGCGGAAGCAAACAAATATCCAATTCAAATACAAAATAAATCAAATACAAGGCAAAGTAAATAATTTAAGGGAGAGAGAATTGATGTATGATAAATTTACATATTAATTCAAGCATAAATAGATAACATTTTTGCCCTAAGTGTACTTAATTGTCCACGAATTTATAATTTTTTGTATTTTATGGAGGTGAATGAAAATGGATGAAATTTTGTTGAAAAGGGGTGAAAATGGCATGGAAAATATGTTTTTAAAGTTTCATGATCAATGGAAGAAAGCACGAGAAAAATCGGCTCAAAGGGCATCACCTTTGTCGCCGCAAGGAGCAATTTCAGATGTCGCACCCTAGACCACGGTCATAGCCATTGGAGGCTATGACCTTGGCCACCTACTGCCCTAAAATGTGCACAAAAATGGCAAGACAGAGGAGGACCACGCTCATGGCCAATTGGGGCACAAGTCATGGCCAAAAGGCCATGGTCATGGTGCAGACTGTGGCCATGGTGAGAGAGTGAATTGTGGGCAATAGCAGGCCACGTTCATGAACATTGGAGACCATGACCATGGCACATCCAAAAGGAGGAAAAAGTGTTGGCGAAAAAGGACAAAATAATGGGGACCAAGGCACAAAAAGGTGGCATCTTTTGGACAGTAGTCCTAGGGGTTTTAAGGGACTATGAGAGGTATAAATACACCTCTTTCACACTAGTTTGAGCATATTTTTGCAGCCACACATCATCAAAAACGTTTTGAGCAAGGAAGAGGAGAGAAAATGGGCTAAGAGGAAGAAAAAAGGTTCCTTGAAGAGACCTATGGTCTTGGAAAGGAAGCGCCCACATCTTTTGCTTTTCATTTCTCATTTCATGTTTGGTGATGTTGTTTTTCTTCTTTATTTTAATGTTTACGTTTATTTTCTTTAAACAATGGTCATGTAGATTTAGTGTTTGGATTTTGAGTTGTAAGTTTTGATGACTACTTGCTATATTTATGAATGGGTCTTGTGTTTTATGTTCAATATTTGAAATTTGTTTAATGGGTATTTTTATTTTTGTTCTATATTTGATGTTTTCCTTTTGGATTTTATTTAATAGCTTGTTTTGATTGACTATTATTAAGCTTGATTACCTTGATGGTAGTTGTGATAAGCCTAGTTGATGGATCGAAAGATGAAGGCTAGGTGAGGTCTACAAGCATTAAACTTACATGATTTAGGATATACATATTCTATGTATATGAGATATTCAATGAAATTCCTCAATGGACTTAATGGGCCTAGTTTCGCTAGGTGTGATTGAGAGGACCCACATAGGAAGCATATGTACGACTTGAGTAACCTCGATAGAGGTCTTGGGTTAGTCTTGTGGAGAGAACACTCAATCCCCAAAACTCATTTCTTTTATATAGTAAAATGGAAGTCTTTGTTTGTATGTCAATGATCCAAATGCTTTTGCTTTCTCTATTATTTCATTTTATGTTTTTAAAATCAAACCTTTTACAACTCAAAATCTCGGATGTTATTGCTTTCATTTTCTTTTCGATCATTAACTAGTACAAGTTCCCTGTGGATTTAACATAAGAGGAATACTCAAAGGGTTTTAGGATTACATCGATTCTTGTGCACTTGCAAGAACTCGATCAAGTTTTTGGCACCGTTGCTGGGGAACAGTGTTGCTAGTTATGATATTTTATTTTTCTTTTGTTTTATGAATTGTATGGCACATATACAATCTTGTATATTCATTTATATGGAGCAATTGATTTTTTTGCCTTATATTCACAATCCACTTGTGGTCTATGAGAAGAGATTGACTCATATAGTGTCCCGATGCATAGTCCAAAATGACGATAAACAATGCATATAGTTTCTTTTCTTGTTTTGTTTGTTGGCTTACAATAAGGTTTGAAGGAGTGTTCTATGCAAATCATGGTTCCTTACCAAATTTTCATGCCCATATATATTGTTTCCACTAACATTTTATCTCATACCTTAAGTGGATTCATGAATCCAAGAACAAAGCAAAAGCGAACAAAGTCGACAAAAGAGAAGCTTTGTTTACCCGTTTCCTTTAACATTATATGCTTTATAGTTGCAATTTGATTTGTCCTTGTGTTCATTGTTATTGTGCAGATCGATATGACCTTACTTTTCTTGAACATTGAGGACAATGTTAATACTAAGTGTGGGGGAGGGGCAATTGATTGCTTATTGGTTCTTTATTGCTTAAAAATGCTTTGCTTGTATGTGCTTTTTCTAGAAATGCTTAAAATTTTTGCTTGGATTGTGCTTGAATTTGTTTAGAATGTGTCAAACTTGACAAGAATAGAGTTTGAATGGAATTTTGTTGAGGGAATCTTGTAGTGTGTAACTATGCTTAACATGATCAACTGGGAAATGAATGACATTTGTTAATTATTTGAACCCTATTTAGGATTTTTAAGTTGTAAGGTTGGGAAGATGTCTATCGAACCTTAGTTTTTGTGGTGGCATAGGAGGCTTACAAGCTTGTTGCTAAGTTGGCTATTTATGGTTAAAATGTTTGAGTAGACTTGGCATCTATTTAAAATGAAAAGTGCTTTTAAATTTTTAAATGGTTAAGCCTCCCTTTTGAGGGTCTTTTGAGGGTAAACCTAAACGAGGATAAGTGCATGGGGTCCTAACCTCAAGGTAAAAATGATAAGTACCCTCGTTGATAATAAATAAGTGAAAACACAAGGACTCTTAATTCACTAACTCTTTTATGGCACGCAAAATGAGAGGGACTCGCTTATAAAAAAAAGCTTAAGGAAAAACACTCATGAAAGGTCAATGAATGAATGATGTCAATGTTTGCAAAACGAAGGGAAATGACGTTTTAACTTAACAATATGGGAGATAAGCCTTAGAGATGCTAATAAAATAAGGAATTTCATAGATGGATTCTTGATTCTTACCACTTGGGAATGCTTAAATTTGATTCTTCTAGTTGATGAATGAAATTTTATTTCCTTCTTAATCATGTTACTTGCATAGTTGCATTGTACAAACTTCCTTTGACTTGATTGATTCAAATTGTATTCTATCCCCGAAATGTGAATTGGTTTGCTTGAGGACTAGCAAACAAGTAAGTGTGGGAGAATTTGATGTATGATAAATTTACACATCAATTCAAGCATAAATAAATAGCATTTTGGCCCTTAGTGTACTTAATTATCCACGAATTTATAAATTTTTGTGTTTTGTGGAGGGTGAATGAAAATGCATGAAATTTGGTTGCAAAGGGTGAAAAAGGCATGAAAAATATGTTTTTAAAGTTGCATGATTAATGGAAGAAAGAACGAGAAAAATTGGCTCAAATGGCATCACCTTAGTCGCCGCAAGGAGCAATTTCAGAGGCCGCACCCTGGGCGATGATCATGGCCATGTACTACCACAAAATGTGCATAAAAATGTCAAGACAGAGGAGGACCACAATCATGGCCTTGGAGGCCACGGTCATAGGCAATTGGAGCACAAGTTATTGCCAAAAGGCCACGGTCATGGTGCTGACCATGGCCATTCTGAGGGAGTGAATTTTGGGAAGTATTAGGCCACAGTCATGGAAATTGGATTCCATAACCGTGGCACACCCAAAAGCAGGAAAAGGTGTTGGCAAAAAGGGACAAAAATAGTGGGGACCAAGGCACAAAAAGGTGACATCTTTTGGACAGTTGTCCTAAGGTTTTGAGGGGACCATAAGGGGTATAAATACACTTATTTCAAACTAATTTGAGCATATTTTTTCAGCCAAACATCATTGAAAATGTTTTGAGCAAGGAAGAGGAGAGAAGAAGGGCTAAGAGGAAGAAATTGGGTTCCTTGAAGAGACCTATGGTCTTGAAAAGGAACCCCACCACATCTTTTGCTTCCGATTTCTCATTTTATGTTTGGTGATATTTTTTCTTATTTATTTTAATGTTTATTTTATTTTCTTTAAACAATGGTAGTGTAGATTTAGTGTTTGGATTTTGAGTTGTAAGTTTGATGACTACTTGTTATATTTATGAATGTGTCTTGTGTTTTATGTTTAATATTTGAAGATTGATTAATGGGTATTGTGATTTATGTTCTATATTTGATTTTTTTCCCTCTAGATTTGATTTAATAGCTTGTTTTGATTGACTATTGTTAAGCTTGATCACCTTGATGGTAATTGTGATAAGCCTAGTAGATGGATCGAAAGATGAAGGCTAGGTGAAGTTTACAAGCATTAAAATTACATGATTTAGGATAGACATATTATATGCATATGAGGTATTTGATGAAATTCCTCAATGGACTTAATGAGCCTAGTTTCGCTAGGTATGGTTGAGAGGACTCACATAGAAAGCGTAAGTACAACTTGAGTAACCTCAATAGAGGCCTTGGGTTAGTCTTGTGGAGAGAACACCCAATCCCCAAAACCCATTTCTTTTATATAGTAAAATGGAAGTCTTTGCTTGCATCTCAATGATTCAAATGCTTTTGCTTTCTTTGTTATTTCATTTTATGTTTTTAAAATCAAACCTTTTACAACTCAAAATCTCAGATGTTATTGCTTTTGTTTGCTTTTCGATCACTAACTAGTACACATTCCATGTGGATTCGACACCCGAGAAATACTCTAAGGGTTTTATTACTACATTGATTCTTGTGCACTTGTAAGAACTCGCTCACGAATAAGCAAACCTAACCACTAGTGGTTCGGCCTTCTTGACCTGCGTCCACTCCTCTAGAACCCCTAGATAATTTCAATTAACTATCGCCTCACTTCCGGGTGGAGGTAAACTGTTTACACCACTTTTTTTGTGGGCTTAAGAAGCAAACCTAACCATTAGGTTTTTGCGGGCTCAACTAGGAAATCGTTCACCACTAGTTTTCTAAGGCTCACTAGCAACCACTCTTATTTTTCAAGGCTCAACAAGGAAACTTATCTACCCTCAATCAAATACTTTGATTGTTACAAGGTGTGTTCCCAAAACACAAATTTGAACTCACACAAACCCAGAAATGTGATAGCAAATAAATAGCTAAAATATGTTAGAAATGTAGAAATAAGAGAGAAAATGAATAGCAAGTTTAGCAAAGGTCTCTCATTTCTTCCTTCTGCTCTAGGATGTATATATATAGCTACTAACAAGAATATAGTCGTTGGAAGCCTCAGAGTAGTCGTTATATGAGAATATAAATTTTATCCTTAAATGACATCACAACCTTCTATGTGCGTACCATAGACACTACGTGCATAGTCCATAATTCCATCAGAGTTCTATGTGCATTGTAAACAAGTCTAAGCGCTTTGTTTGAACTCCAGTGGTTACTACCTTGTGTAAATTTGCCTCAATGAGCATTGCTACATCTCTACGTTCTTTAATCAACTCTCTACATGCGCAATAGGTTTATTCTTCATATTTCTATGCGCATTGCTTTGAACTCAATCTTACACAGGCTTTCTTCTACGTGCATTAGCTATTGTACTACGCTCGTTGTCATTTTTCCAAGATGCCTCCTTTAATTTTCCACGTGACTGTGTAAGTGATATTCAAAATTCTAATCCCAAGGAGCGTCTTGTTTGTGTCCGCATTTGCAGCTCGTCTACGTGTGTTAGCACATCGCTACATGCGGAGAGATTGTCTATTCAAAGATTGCACCTTTACTCATTTACCTGCCTTATCTGTTGAGTTTTACATGCCTTCATCATTTTTGAGGCATTTCACAAATATTCAGATCTAGACTATGTGCATAGAACAAAGTATGATTCCCACTGTTTGCAATATGTGTATGTATGCATGTACGTGCATTGTTCCCACAAATCACAGAGTCTGCATCTTTGCACATCTTTCGTGGATGTTTTGCACACATCATCATCAAAACTGAACTCAACACATAGTTTGTGTCTTCTAAAATTATATATGTTTTTTTGTGCTATGACGTCAGCATGTAATCCAGACTAATTAATGGTTTGGAAATAATAAAATCTGACGTACGTGAAAACTCTGCTATGAAAAAAAACCTATTTGGAATATTATTTTGAAATCTGAAATAAATATGCAATTTTGAAGCAAGTATTTCCGTACTAAGTATTATGTATGAATATAAATATTTTTTTGATATGAATATATTTTCTGATATAAATATTATGTTCAGTAATTAATATATTTCCTGTAATAAATATTTTTATTCCAAAAATAAATATATTTCTGTTAATAATATTTTGAAAATTAATATTTTTCTTTTTGATATGGCAATGGTAAAAAGATCAATTTAAATATATTTAATCTTGAGATTGTAACTGAGACATTACAATCGTCATTAACGAGGACCGTTACGAAAACATTAATGCTACTCATTTCTTGTGTTTTCCTCTCGAGGAGCATCCCGAATTCACCATTTCTTGTGTTTTCAGCTCACGATGCGACATTTACGCTTCCCAAGTTATTTTAGTTTTATCATCATTGTTGTTCATATTCCAAGGCAACAATAATCAGCGTCGTTTGTGGGAAACTAAACGAAAAGCCTTGTTCGTCGATGCTCAAGAAGAAGTCCACCGATAACATATACTCATTCGCCGTGGTGCAAACGCCTTCAAACCAAGCCAGACATTCTGATGAAAAATGCAAGGAGAGTTTGTGCTGGAGCAGAACCATTGGGAATTGTCGTCCCCACCATTCTGCTCGCCGAGTATGAGGTGCTGAGGAGACAAAACAAAGAGAACCAAAAAACCTTGGGTGAGTTGGTGACATTGCTTCAAAAATTCCTTCATAAGGAAAAACTTCCACCAACATTACGTGCTTACGCCCAAAGTACCCAAAGTGGAGGAGTACCAAAAAGACGTGACGCTCCTCAGCAAAGTCATCGTCAACCTATACAAATGCATGAGCAACCAAATCCTCCACCTCGCCAAGAGCATCTCGATGTTCCTGTCCTTGAAGCATGCATTGAGGCAAGAAGAGATCACTACCCCGAGGTAGTAGAGAGCACATGTATGGGTGAACCAATAGTTCCTCCGAAGAAAGCTGAAGTGGAGCACCCGTCCACGACGAATGCACGAGAGATGAAAGACATGAGAAAGATGATTGAAGAGGTTCTCGAACAAAGGAAATTGGTTCCTGTGGAGAACGAGCAACAGAGAGCCAAAGTCTCATTCACCAAGGAGGTCATGGGAAAACCACTTTTTCCAAAGTTTAAAATGCCTCAGCTTCCAACTTTTTTAGGAAAGGATGACCCACACGAACATGTTCAGGACTACGAGGCCATCATGATGCTTCATGCATAGGAGGATGTCATCATGTGTCGTGCCTTCCCAGTCACGCTGAAAGACCATGGTCGATCGTGGTTCAATTGACTAAAAGATGCTTCACTTTCCTACTTCGACCATTTGATGAAAGAGTTCATCAATGCATTCGTCATCAACAACAAGAGGAAAAAAGATGTCACCTACTTACTAAGCGTACGACAAAACGAGAAAGAGACTCTTCGACAGTACGTGGATAGATTCAAGAATGTCACTATTGAAGTTCATGATCCGCAACCGATAGTGGCGGTAGCCGTAATGTTGCAGGGGACACGATCAGTCCAACTCCAAGAGTCATTGTCCCGAGACCAGCCGAGGACCTTAGTCAATCTCTTTGTTAGAGCCCACAAGTACATCTTGTAGGATGAGGTCATGAAGATCGTAGGAACTAAGGATGATAAATGGAAGAAAAGGAAGGAGAGAGAGGCTCAGAAGGAGCTGAGCAAGAAGAAGGAGAAGTCAAAAGGCTTAATAAGATATCATGGTCCACACTTTTAAAAGTACACTCCACTGAACGAGTCTAGGTCAACCATCTTGGTAGCGATAAGAGGCTCAGGTCTTATCACTTTTCCTCCAAAGATTTTCCAAGCTTTGGAAAAGAATACAGACACGTATTGTAAATACCACGATGCGAGTGGACACTCAACGGACAAGTGCCAAGAGCTAAAGATTAAAATCAAGAACTTGGTTCGAGGTAGGCACTTAGACCAATTTGTTGATACTGAAGCATCAATAGGGGAGCCAAACATATGGAATGATGCTTGAAGAGGTTGATCAACATAAGACCAACTAAGCACACCGCCACTTAAAATATTGATCTTTGATTGTTGAAGTGTACTTCTGATGGTGATAAGAAGTTGAATCCTTTAAGTTTTGTTATCTTTCTCTTGTGTAAAATGCTATTATGAATAAATAACATCTCTCATTTTCTACGCAAATGACTTCTTTTGTGAATAAAGAACAGGCTGAGGCAAGTTGAGTGCTTAACCACGCATATCGAAAAGAGCCTACAAGAAGTCGGACTAATACAATCAAAAGTGCTAGAGCATAAGGTGAGTCAGAGCATGGACTCCTCACCATCAATGCACAACAAACCATTTTTGAAATCGGTAAAACACGGCGTGAGTAGAAAAACTTGTAAGAAATCGGGCTCTAACGCGACAAGTATGTGAGTAGAAAAGCTTACGAGAAATCAGGAAATGATAAATGTCCTAAAGAGGAAAACTTCCTTAGAAAATGTTGAACCTTTGGAGAAGATGAACTTCCCGAGGAAATGTTGAACATCAGTATTTTGAAGATGATGATCTTTACGAACTAGAGTTGAATTGACGAACTTCCCGAGGAAATGATGAACCTCTCGAGGAGGTGAAATTTCTGTGGAAATGTTGAACCTCCCGATGAGGTGAAGTTCCTGAGGAGATGTTGAACCTCCCAAGGAGGTGAGCTCCAGGAAGAAATATTGAACCTCTCGAGGACTTGAAATCTGTTGAGGAGGAGATGAACTCCGCTGAGGAGGAGGTGAACTCTGCTGAGAAGGAGATGAATTCCATTGAGAAGGAGTTGAACTTTGTTAAGGATGAGGTGAATTCCACTGAGAAGGAGATGAGTTTCGCGAGTTGGTGTAGAGGTGAACTCCGCTGAGAATGAGTTGAAATCTGTTGAAGAGGAGATGAACTCCGTCGAGGAGGAGGTAAACTCTGCTGGGAAGGAGATGAATTCTACTGAGAAGGAGTTAAACTCTGCTGAAAAGGAGTTGAACTCCGTTGATGATGAGGTGAACTCTGCTGAGAATGAGATGAGCTCC
>CAODLS010684861.1:0-24135 GCA_948243855.1 Flueggea neowawraea
GTTTTACACACAGTTACGTTGGCATGGTTTTATTGATGAAAACTGGAATAATTTTTTTCTTAAAAAAAGAAAGAATGTAAAAAATGTCAAACCAAACATATAGAAAATGAAGCCCAGCCCCGTGAGGGTAGTCTGACAAAATGAGTTTGTGATATTTGTTCGTATGGCGCGGGTTCGAGTAAGAGTGATGTTAAAGCAGGTAGTTCCGGCTGTTGAAGACATGTGTCACGCAATAGAGCAAGGTGTCTCCCGGAAGCTTATCTTACTATAGTGTTACGGTGATTATACTAGTGCAAAGACCTAAATCTACTGTCTGTAGCGAAAAAATAATGCCTGTATAATAATGCTCAGTAGAGATATGTTACTATTGATTGTCCCGACTTCCCTTTTATCGTAAAAAAAAAAAGAAAATGAAGCCCAAAAAATGGAGAGCATAAAAGGTTGAGACAGGCAGCAACGTAGGCGGAGTAATGAATTAAATTGCTGGCCTAAAAAAGATGTAGTACTGCCCCTTTATAGAATGAGAAATATGGAGTCATCCGAGGAAATTAAAATTGTGAAACTGTCATGGTCTGTAATTTTCTCTAACTAAATTTTGGGACACCCATATGAGCCAATAGAGACTAGTTCATAGTAGGAGTTAATTATGCTAGGTAACTGAAATTACTGAATTTGACAAATAGTCGCGCATGCATTTAAATTTTATAAATTAAAATATGTTCAAATATTTTTTTACAAATATCACAATTTATGAAACTGAATCTCAAAAATGTCGTCTCCATTTAATATATAAGGTCAAAATCTCATTTTAGCCTAAATTTTTCGCCAGCCTCTTTCTCTCTCTACCCTATCCTGTCTTGTTGGCCTCTTTCTCTCTACCCTATCCTCTTTTGTCTCTCTTTCTCCTTTCGACCCTCTCTTCTCTCCACAAAACCCTAGAACTCTATCCTTCTCCTCTCTTTCCTCGCCAAACCCTAGCCGACTTCCCGGTTTGTTACCTCTGCCGCTGTTCTTCCTCTCCTCATCTCTCTCTTCCTGTCTCATTCTCCTCACAACAACAATGCTGCCACCTCTACTGATTCTCCTCCACCGTCTCTTATCTGTGCAAACGTCGACACATAGAGAGTTTGTGACGGACATCAACACGGTTCTCGTTTTCTCTTCCCCTCTAGACCACCGCGAGTTTCGGCCTTCAATCACCGCTCTCCGCCTCTCGTCTTTGATCTCTGCGGCTCCCCTTCGTGGAGGAAGAAAAAGTTTGTTCTGGTTGGCAATTGTGGGAGGAAGAAGAAGTAAGATCTTGGTTGTGGCAGGGACTAGGGTTTTCAGAAACCCTAACTGTTATCTTTTAATTATTTTGTTATAAAATTGTTGTTTAGTCCCTATTTTTTAGAAAAAAAAAAGCTATTTCAATTGTTGCGAACACCTTTACAGACCTAAATTCATGTTGCTTAGATCTTCGTAGATCTTTGGACACTTCTGTACAACCTATTAAAATACCTTTGAATAGACTTAAATTTAATGTTATTTATACTTTTGAACAACTAAATTTTACACTATTATAGACTTTTGAAGACATTTGTACTTTTCTATACATCAAATTAATTCTATTAAATAAATTAAAATTTATAAATATAATATACATATTCAATTAAATTTTAAAAATATGAGCTCTCTTCTGAACACTTCTGTAAATTTTTAAAAATTTTTTAAAAACTATTGTAGTCGTTTAGAAAATTATTGAACACTTTTATAATCTTTTTAAAACTTCTGAAAATTAAATATTTTTTTATTAAAATTTATTTTTTCACAAAAAACCAATTTTTCGTGAATATGACATTTATCAAAACCGCGAGCGTTGTCTAATCCAAAACACATGTCATGCAAATGCTCGAATTTGTTCAACCAACCACTGCTACCCAACTAAACGTGGGGCTAACCTTACCATCAAATCATCAATTCCAAGATGACAGAAACATTCCATATTTTAGCAGAAAGACAATAACAGAAGGAAACAACACATATGACTCTAAATCACAAAATAGTACAGATGTTGGATTGTTGAGTCCATTTTTAAGAAATTGACACACTGGGAGGATATATGATTCAGTTTTTTGTCTTCATCTTTTTTTACTTGTTGAAATTGCAAACCGAGCTAAGCATTTGGAATGCTCAGATTCAGCTAGGTCAAAATATTTTAAGTTCAAACTCAATATCAAATTCCGAACTCATTTACACACCTACATGCCAATATCAACGTCCTGCAGTTATACAAAAGGAAGATTTTTAGGCTATATTTAGTTTAAAAATAGTTTTTTGTTTTCTATTTATTTTTTAAAAATTAAAAATATTTTAAAAAAACTTTGCTAATCAAATAATTTTTTTGAATAATTTTTTTATTTTTTATTTCTATTTTCTAATCTTTTTTTTTTTAAAAATTCTCAACTAAAAGACCCCTTAACTATTGATTTTTGCAGGAAGGGATTTTGTTTTTGTAGGGGTTGCTTGTAGGGAATGAACTGTGAATTAAAGAAGTTATTGATGATTTTTTCGTGGTTTATAGACCGCTCTAATCCAAAAAAGTAGGATAATCATCCACATCACAGCCACGTTACGAACCACTCACAATGGAAAAAGCTACTTGCTAATTAGCCACTGTCAATGACCGAAATACCCCTATTAACATACCAATTAACAGAATCAAAGCACATCATAATTAGCGTTTATTAAGGGTATTCATAACTCATTCCAAACTTCATTTTCACCCATGTTTTTACTATAGTTATCGATTTTTTTCTCCTAACAAGTATTTTTTTAATTTAAATTTTTAACCTCTTGATAAGTATTTTTTACAGAGTTAGAGCATCTTCAATACTACTCTTTACATTTTAGAATATTTTTGGTAAAAATAAATAATAAATTTAATTTTAGAGATTTAAAATAAAAATTTACTCCAATGGTACTCTTTAACCCTATTCTTTATTTTGTTAACTTTCACAAAATATAAATACCTAAACAATTTAAAGAGAAAAACTATTGAGGAGAAAATGATGATTAAATAAAATAAAATAAAAAAAGAAAAAAAAATGCATGAAAACTGTAAATTTCATTAATGATAAACAAATAAAGAGTCAATTTGACTCTCTAGAAATAAATAGTCTATTATGTTTTTTATATTATATTTAGAGATAGAAAGTGAGATAAAGAGCTGATTGAAGTTCAATTTTTAAGTACAAATTTTATAATAAAAAATATTTTAATTTTAGAGAGAGATGCTCTTAAGCCATCTCCAACCACGAACACCAAAATGCAGTAAGTTTACACCAAAATACGATAATTACAGTAAAAATCACTCCAACTATTTACTCCATTTTTAACACCAAATAAAATATTTCAAGCATAATCCTCTCCACAACTCTTTTTTTATTATTATTTAACAACTTACACATATATTTAATTATTTCACTTAATCTTTCAACCAAAAAAATATTTTGATATTTTTAATACATATACGTACAAAAAAACATTTTTTAATATAATAATTAAAATAAGATAAATTTTGATAAAAATATATTTTTTATTTATTAAAATTTATAACAAGTTGAGATGGAACTAATTTTCTTGGTTATTAAATTTTAATTTGGCAAATCAAGTTATGTTTTTTTAGTAGTTGTTTCATATTTTAATTGTAAGTTTAATTTTTTTATGGTATAATATTTTTGTTGATGTTAAATTATATTTATATGAATGTGTTTATGTTTTAAATTTTTAGAGCATGTATTTTGTACAATTTTTTTATTTTTTCCAAATTTAATTATATTTTAATTATAATTTAAAAACCAAATTATTAATTTAATTTAATTTTAATTTAGTGAATATATTGATTGATTAAAAATACAAATATACCATAAATTAAAACTATCAAAATATAAATTAACACTCAAAATCAATACAATTAAATTAAACAAAAAAATAAAAAAATTACAGTAACCACTATAATAACCCAAATATTGGTCGTTACAGTAATTTGTACCAAATTGTAATAATAATTTGGTATTGAATTGAGACCAAAACCGACTGTATTTTGCACTGTTTATTGCAACAAAATGCAGTCGGTAGGAGATGGGCATGCTAACTATACTTAACAATTTGTTTGTTATTTTCAGCCATTTTAAACCTACCACACGGATAATTAAATGGTGGCGTACAAAAGGGTGATATGGTAATTTAGTGTACCCCTCAAAAAGACCACCTTCACCACGTTCTCCAAGTTTCTCTCTGGAGTCCAGCCCAGCAACCAGACAGCAGAGGTCTCTCCCATTTCCAACTCCCCTCCCTCCCTCCCTCCCTCCCTCTCAATTACACTAACCCCAAAAGGAGTCAAAGAAAAACGCTCCCAAAACCCACACTACACACTTGGTGACTTAGGAAAGGTAAAAACTTTTACCGTTTTGGTTGCAACCAAAGAACATCAAAGGTTCTGCCTTCATTTCTTCCTTTCTTTCAAGCAAAGAAGCCAAGAAGTAGATGGCGGGTTACAAAGCTGAAGATGACTATGACTACCTTTTCAAGGTGGTGCTGATCGGGGACTCTGGTGTGGGCAAGTCCAATCTGCTCTCTAGGTTCACTCGCAATGAGTTCAGCTTGGAGTCTAAATCTACTATTGGAGTTGAGTTCGCTACTCGTAGCTTGAACGTTGATGGTAAAGTCATCAAGGCTCAGATTTGGGACACTGCTGGCCAAGAAAGGTAAAGTCTTTCGGATCTGGCTTCGTTCTTGAACATATTGTTAAGTTGGTTTCTCAAGTTTCTGGACTTTTTTGTGATCTGGGTTTTTCTTGTTGCTTGTAAGACCTATTGTCTTGGAGTGATAAAAGATTCATTTGCTTCATTGGCTTTTTGGGTGTTTGTGAGAGCTGAGGACTTGAGAGATTAATTGGAGTTTTGGATTTTGGATCTTGTGCGTTTGATGGTACAGATATGTCAATTTAGTGGATTTAGTATGTTTGTTTATGAAAATAGTGTTAGTTCTGGGCTGCTTAGGGTTTAGATTTGTCATGCAGAGCTCTGGATCTTGAAATTTTTTGCAGCTTTTACTAGATATGTTAGTTTTGATTTGTTTGGGTGTTGATAGATGATGTGCAAATGCTGGGTTGTGATTGATGCAGCTACTGCACGTATGGGTGCTGAATTTGTATGCAATCGTTTTATTAACTTCTTTTTGATCGTTAAAAGTTATTGTGACTGGTAATGCCAAGAATTTAGTAGTAACCTACAGTGTTAAAGCCATAGATGCCAGCAGCCTTGCTTTTAGGAATATTAACGCTGGGCTTTATGTATATGCTAGAATTCGGTACCTGAGTTTAGTTGCAAGAAATAGATGAAAGATCTCATAATTCTAAATCTGTGGAAACTGTGGAACTTTTTTCATTGATAATCTTGGTTCGGTTAGACATAGAAAGATATCAGTATTCTAAAGCTGTAGAAATCGTGGAACTTGTTTCTATTGATAATCTCGGTTTGGTTGGACATAGATTAACCTTGCAGAAAAGAATAAAAGATGTGTGAGGAGGTAGCTATTCATTTACCATAGTTTTTTTTCCTCAGTGTAAGACAATATATAATGTGTTGTTGAATTTCAGATTTTGTTGTTGATTCAGATATATGACTGATGACTTTGCCATAAAATTTTCATCAGTAGACAAAAATAGTACTAAATGAAAAGAAAATTTTTGGAGTTAAGTAATACATTGCAAACATGTCTATTGAGCGATTCACTCTATGCTTATTTGCTTAGCCGTATTGGGTGAATGTTAGGTGGTTCCCATGTATGCATCTGTAGATGTCAGTGTTCTGCTTCATCTGACTAATTTTCCTCAAGTCATTCATGTTAAATCAGACTGCAATCGATAGTTATGTATTACACATGCTTGCTGTATATTTCACCATGTGCTGTGAAGCTAGCCATAAGTTTATTGTGCGTGATTGAAAATAAGCATCTTATTATGGGTTAGCAGATTTACCTCATGATGATGGCATTTTGTGATTCTTTGTTATTTTTCCTCTATCTATGATATTTAATGTTCTGCAGTTTAGACCCTTGATCATGTTAAAGTATAGGCCATTTCTTTCTTATCTAATGGCCAACTGCTGCAAACTGAATTCTACCTAAGTTGAATATAACAGATGATCTTGTTTTTTGAAATATGCTTATATATCATTGAATTAATGCAATTGTTTTAGACTCCTCCTGATCATCATTTTTCCCTTATATATTTTTTCCATTTTCTGAACATAAGTAGAGCTATCTACTGAACTTTGAAGCTTGAAAGTTTGAAGGCAATCTTTTCACATCTATTCTGTCACCATATCCCATAACCTTAGTTAATATCATTATTAAAGACTTCTAGGTAATTCCCAATGAGGCGCAAGGACTTTTCATCTTTTTAGGAATTTTCTAAAGTTGGCCTGATGGTTCTCCTTGTTCAAGAATTACCTTATCGCAAGTTTGAAGGTTTGGAAATGCTCTAGTTTTTCCAGATCAAGTTAATGAGCAGCTCTCTTTTAAGTGTTAAATGATGCCAATTTGGGTATTTCAGAACCTTGCTTTTTTTAAACTACAATATCTGAATTGATGATCTGGGGATTTTACCTTCTTTTTCTTCTCTTTTTCATTTCATTTACTTTGAAGCTATCAATTGCCAATTGATTCTGTTACTTTATATAATCACTGCATTTCTTTTTCAAATTTGAGTTCATAGAACATAGTGCAGTTTAAACAAATGATGATATCCCTTATAGACAGGTTATTGCTGCGGGTACCATATTTTGGTGTATAAAGTAGTTCCTATGGAATCCTTTTTTTTTTAATCAAGGTTGTGTTCTTTAATTATTCTTGCTCATTATGCATCTTTGGGCTCCTTGTGGCAACTTGTGCTTTGCACTAGTAATGTCAGTGTGGGTGGACTTCTGATTTGTGCTTAAAATGAGATGCTTTTGTGCAATAATAACAAGTGATATTGTTTAAGTATTAGCTAGCATTTAGCTGCGATGTTTTGGTGACATGTGGAAGTGAACTAGTGGCATTACATGGCAGTAGAATGGGAGCTTAAGCAACCGCTTGGAATGGAAGTCATATAGAATTTCTGGTAATAGTAACTGTTAGTGCATGTTATTCATTGACTAGCAACGGGAGGTCTTGTATTGGCAAGACTATTGTGGGAAGGTCTTGAATTGGCTAGACTGTAGCAGGAACTATATATAAATATTTCATTGAATAGATTATTTTATATTTAGCAGGTTTCCTTCCATCATGTGTTCATGAATAAAAGGTAAGTTTGGAATGGCTACTCAGCAGCTGCTAGACTACTTTCTGGGAATCAGCTCACAAGGAATTCCATATCTTTTACTCGTGTCTTTCAATTTTGTTCTCAATTCCTAGATTTGCTGATCTTTCAAAAGTTGACGGGCTTCCTCTTTCCTCCTTTTTTTTTCCCTTTTTTTTTCTTCAAATTGTTTCTTATTAGTGTAGTAAGTTCAACTGAAATAATTAATTTGAGCGGATGCTTTCTGTTGGATTTCATTTGTTAGTAAAATAAAATTTTGCAAGTCAGTTGATCATATTGTTTAGGTTGGAAGATGAAGAGAATGCAGTTCTCAGTTGTGCCGTTTGATGAGATTTTACTTGTAGTGTTTTGATAAGACCCAAATTAGTGATAATAGTAATCTTATTATTAGTATTAATATTTGAATTAGTTAGTAGATATGTATGAGGTTACTAGGGTTGTTAGAGGTCTAGCACTGTATGAGTGGATAAAGATTGAGTAAGAGAGCATCTGGGGACAAATTAGTTCGGCCATTTTGTCTTGGGAGAGTTGATAGCCTCTCGAATGCTATCCTGGGAGAGGGGTAGTCTCTCGAAAACTACTGTTTTTGTTATATTCTTGTTAACTTCTTGTTAATTGTGAGAAATTCCAGATTTATCATCTATATTTCTTCTATCGTTGCTATTTGTTTCTTTGTTCTGTTGTTTGATCCTGAAATCTATTCCTTTGAGATACCAGTTTCTTATCATTTCTGTTTGTTTCTCATATTTGTCATCTATATTCATGCTGTGGAAGAGCTGAAACTTTGCAGCTGCTGTAAAATTGTGCTGCTATATGATATGGTTTTTGAGCCATCTTTGTTTGCAAATTAGTCTGGTTTAAATTAGTTTTCCCCGTTCTCACCTGATATGGTGGAGGTCTGCGTTTGTGAGAGACTACACTAAATTTTTGCAGCTCATTGCATTGCCTTCTTTTCTTGTTTTCATCTTACTCATTTTCCAATTTACAGGTACCGTGCCATAACCAGTGCTTATTACCGTGGAGCTGTGGGTGCACTACTTGTATATGATGTGACTCGGCACTCGACATTTGAGAATGTGGAAAGGTGGCTAAGGGAGTTGAGGGACCACACAGACCCCAACATTGTGGTGATGCTCGTTGGTAACAAGTCAGATCTTCGCCACCTAGTGGCCGTCTCAACTGAGGATGGAAAATCTTTTGCTGAAAGAGAGTCCCTTTACTTAATGGAAACTTCAGCTTTGGAAGCTACCAATGTGGACAATGCATTCGCCGAAGTGCTCACTCAGATTTACCGCATTGTAAGCAAGAAGGCTATGGAGACAGGCGACGATGGATCTGCTTCAGCTGTGCCACCGAAGGGAGAGAAAATCGATGTCAGTAAAGATGTTTCTGCCATGAAGAGGGTAGGTTGCTGCTCAAGCTAGGACTCTAGTTCCATTCTGATTTGTTATGCAGGTGTAGCCGGTTTGTGTTTGCTGCATCGGATTCTATGTACAACAGTATCTTGTAAAATTTTCTCAGATGCCAAGATTAGTAGATCCATGGGCATTTATTTTTGAAGCTTTTTATATTTGCTGTTGTTTTTGTTCTAGCTGACGAGAGATTAAGCAAAGTAGGGACACGGTATTACCTTATTTTGCTTCCCATATGTTGCTGAGTGGGCCTCAAATTTGTGCTTACTGATATTTTTGTTTGGGATGCCATTCATGAATCTCAAAGGTGGATGTTCATTGGATTCAAGATCCTCTTTTTTTTTTTTTGCAAGCAATACATATTAGCATTGGTGTCTTGTTCTCCTTTTCCATCTTGGATCTCATTCTTGATTTCAGTATTATTAAATAGAGAAGTGGGGCTTATTTCTGTAATTATTTGGTTGTGTATGTTAAGCGGAAAAAGACACAAGATTTAATTATTACGCTTCAACGACTACACGAAAAGAATCATTCATAAAAGAAACGACAGATTCCTCCACCCAGCGCAAATGGGGACATGAAATAAGCTGTCTTCAGGAAAACTATTAGAGTTGAATGCATTGGGTTATTAAACGAAAGCATGTTACTGATTGTTAGGGAAGGAGCGTTGCTTTCATTAACAGTTAATCCTCTTTGCTTTCATTAAAGAAATATCTTAATACATATGGAGGAGATGTTTTAGAGAGAGATCTAATCATAGGTTGGAGAAACTTTGGTCAAAAGAAGTGGTTTAGTGCAATACAATTGAAAACAGTTTGTTCAAGTAAATGTGTGAGTAATACGCTAAAAGGGTGCAAGTTGGGTTGGGGTACAATACAATCTCCACCTATCCTTTCCCCTCAAAAGTCAAAACTTCTTGGTGCTTCATTTGACGTTCTTGCTTCATCCCCCCAATCATTTTAATTACATCCAAATCAATTCAAAAAATCTTCCTTCTCCAAATCGCTCGTGGATGGATTGCCCCCACAATTTTCAATTTTTCTTTTCTTTTTCTTTTTTGTTTTCGATGCTAGCTAACAGGAAATATTTGACCCACTCTATATTACATTTACAGCTTCTATTGGTCAAGCAAAAATCTCAGTCCGAGTTGCTGGCAGGGACAAAAATAAACGAAATTTCTGCAAAAAAAAGTCTGCCATTTAATTTACCTCACATGCAATTGACAAATTCAATCATGTATAATGCAGGAAAAAAAATATTATTTGGTGCAAAATGTAAATAATGATTGTGATAATCATTCAATAATTTGGACCTTTTGGTTTTGTTGTCTTGTGAAGGATCGGGGTCAGGGGTGTGCACTATGCGCATTGCGCACGCTTTGCCATGGAGACAAATAAAATAAAACCCCCGCTCGTCACGCAATGCCACGTGTCAGCATATCTGCACCTCGGGCCCCACTCCTCGGCGGTAACGAAACACTGCTGAACACTCCGGCAACTCTCCCAGATCGGCGTACAACGACTCGTCCTCTTCTCTCATCGGGAAAAACAACGCGCTCTTCTCCTCCTCCTCCGCCGCAAAAATATGGCTGTGAAATATACTCGACGACGTCGTCGTTGGCGCCTCCATCCCTCCAAACCACCCGAATTCATCCGCCAGAGACTCATCTCGAAGATCGGCGAACCTTTCCTCGGGCTCAGGCTGCGGAGGAGTGCTGATATTTTCGTCCTTGGCAGTAACTTCTGGTTTGGGGGACGCAACGTCGTCGTTTTGAGTACTGTCGTTGTGGTGGTTATTGTTGTGGTGGTGGTGGTGGTGGTGGTGGTGGCCTCCGTGGGTTCTAGAAGTAGGTGGCCAGGGGTGGTTGTGCTCACACGAGTAGGTCACCACTAACATTGTGGGGTCCACTCGGCTTCTCTCCACTTGCTTTCTTGCCGGGCAGCCCTTTGAGCTGCTACACCTATAGTATCCTCTGCCCAACCAAAACAAAATTAAGATTAATATTGGATGATTAATGTTACGATTAACAGAAAAGGAGTTCAATTCATTAAAGTTGTTAATTTTAATCACCTGGGGTAAGGAGAGCCCTTGATGGGCTTCTGGCCGTACTTTCTCCAAGCCCAAGAATCCGCCGGCGGAGGGGAGTTCTCTCCCTTCAGCCGCGACCCTTCCACGTCCTTGATTGGTACTGACACTACTCTCTTTTGTATGCCTCTCTTACTGTGTGCATTAATTAAACCCACAAATTAAAGAAAGCGTTAGCAAAATGTACAAGTTTGATCATGATCATCTACACGATATTATCGACAAGTAAAAGATAGATACTAATTACCTTCTTTTGGGAGACGAAAGAGAAGCCATCTTCACGGTAGAAGAAGGAGATTCAGGACCACTTTCTTGACCAATGTCATTCTCTTCTTGATCATGACTACTCATTAAGGGGTGCAGTTTTTTTCTGAACAACCTGGAGTCCATTTGATCTTAATTATGTAGCAGCTGTGGGTCTTGCTGGGGGAATATGAAGAGAGAAAGGAAAAGGGTTGTGGTGGTAGAGGCTAAGGAAGAGGGTGATGTGGGAGGAGAGAAAGAAAAAGGGAGAAGGTGGAGAAGGAGAGAAGAATAGAGGCTTAAAAATTGGCCGCCATGTTGACAGATGAGCTTTTGGGCATTAGTATATGGAGGACGTGCAAGCTAATGTGAAATTATCATTTCTTTAATTTGTTTTTATATTGCCATTTGATTGCGACTCTTAATTTATTCATTTCCTTCTTCTGATCCATTCAAGCCCCGTTTATCATTCACATCTTAATATATTTCCCAACCTTTTAATTATATATTCTTGATTAATTTCCTGTTATTTAACAATTATTTGGTTTTTGTATTTTTTTTATGTAACATGATTGCATAATGATATCGAATTTGTGAGTTGTCTTATTGTTAGTACTAAACCCTAGCTAACTCCCTCTTAAATAATTGATTTCTAGCTCTTGTTTGGAATATACAGAAAGTTAATGGTACTGTGTATGATTTTTTTATTTAAATATTTTTTGCTTAATTGAATGACAAGAGATGTGATAAGATTATCCATTCCCTTAATTATATTAGTTCCCATTGTTGGTGACTTCATCAAATTTGTCATTGTTTTTCTCTTGATTCTATGGGAATTACCTCCCCAGTTCTCTAAACTCCATCTTTAGTGCTATAATTTTATCTTTTAATACCATATTTAATCTTTGATTTCAGGGAAAGTCAGATTGAACCTATCTTAATCTCCTTGTTAATTACTATTAATCATAGTTTATGAAGGAGCTGTTCTTTGACCAAAATTTCCAAGAACCCACCACAGACGTGACGTAATTAGTTTAGGTTAATTAATTAATTTGTGTTGATTCAAAAATATTGCCTTGGTCAGTAATTTTGTGTCTTGTAATTCCAGCAAGAACGTAAGCGCACACATTTAACAATGAGCAGAATTTTATTTCTCTTAGTTCTGTCGGCAAAACAATCGAAATATTGATTTTTCATGATCTGCTCCGTAATAAGCCAGCTGATTAAGGAATTCAGAGAGCTATTTCCGGATATTGATTTGTTGAATTGAATCAAAACAAAATAATAAATCTATACAAAGTTAGCATTATATGTTCACCACAGCTGCATTTTGTTTAATTATGTTTTCATGACATCTCGATATAAAATAAAATGAACCTGTAATAATGGTAGACTAAAAAGGATATATTAATTTACAAATTTTGATTATATATGGCCAGAAATAAAAACACTGGAGTGAACATGCATCTTACTACATTGAGTAGTTGTTGCTTAGTTCGATTAAGGAAAAATTGATGGATTTGAATCTTTTATATGTTTTTTAATAGCTATAATATAATTGACGAGACAAATTTTTATAGCAACTAATTAATTATGTGTCAGTGCAAAAATAATTTCTTTGTGCACAATTAATTTGAAGTTTCAGAATTCACTTCATTAATTCAGAAACCATACAAAAATGTACACTAAAATTGTAGAACAATTATTAGTACTAAAAAGCCTGGAAATTAAGATGCCTGTTCTAGGTATATAATTAAGTGGACTAATCCTACAAAGTTGACCAAGTCAGTTATTGCATTTTAATTTCTGTCTCTCTTCCAAATGGAAAATGACGGGGGAAAACAATTGGTCAATTTGTAACTTGTTACATCAAAAATATAAAAAAAATTAATATTCTAGACTTCATTGATGCGTGAAGCAATGTGATCACTATGACATTTTCTCTATTACTGGCTAGTTGTTGTAGATATATTTATATTATTAATATCATTTAAGCATGACCTTCAATATTAATAATACAGTAGCTATAAATAAATAATTTCCATCTCTGAATTCCAATAACCACGGCAACTTTCGTGCCTCTCTCTCACCAGTCACTCCTCTTTTTTCCATTTCATCCCAATTTGTTTGTTGCTTGCAACTGCATTTGCATGAAACTGAAACTTCCCCATGACCTTCCTGGGTTTATTATTTATATTTTGGGGGCTATCCTTACTAAGTGCCAACATATACTTTTTCAACAAGACAACAAATGTATGGAAATTCCTATAATTATATGTATTATTTTTTGTGACAGACCAAATCCTAGTAACATGTCGATAGAAGTTGATAAATATGGAGCACAGCAACCGTATGTTATGTGAATCTCGGGCATTAAAGCTTGAGATTCCAACAATGTCCAATGGAATGCATTTCACATGTTGTCTTGGCCTTCGATGGGCCATTCGACTCGGGGGTGGACTGGTGGATACGTTGCTTTGTTATTTTGCATTAACTCCAGCTTTAATTTGATTTAACTGTCTCAAGTTCTTAATATTGACTTAGCCGTCACAGCTTGATGATAAACTTATATATTGAAGAAATTTGTCAAACTAATTTCTTTTAAAAATTAACTAATTATGTTTTGTCATTGTTTGAGAGCGAAAGCCGAAACACACTCACGGTCTGGGTGTTACTATACACAACCAATGAATAATCTTACTTGTATTAATATAAAATCCTGTTCAGCAGGAGAAATGTCTATATTAGTATTTCAAATTTCAATATAATCAATAAGTAGTTTTCTTGACTATAGTATAGTATATCCTTTTTTTTTCAATAATTCATCCTGCATCATTTCCTCTACAAATTCGTTGGTTAATTATTTAGTATTTCTCGAAGGAAAAGGAAATTAAACAAAAAGAAAAATCTAAAGCAACACAAAAATTGTAATATCCATCTGGTCTATGAAAAGAAAAATTCATGAAATATTATATTGAATTATATATGATAATGAGTTTTCTCTTTTCAACAAGTGTTTTTATTTAACATTCAAATCTCTACTTTGACACATAAAGTTTATATAGGACCATTTTTTTTATAAGTATGTAGGAACACTATGCTAATCCTAAAATTAAAATCAACTTTAGAAAAACAAAATTAATTAAGTTGATATCTTAGAGTTTATTTTCTTTTTTTAAAAAAAGTTGATATGTTAAAGTTAATTGATACTAGCAACAACTCGGGAGAGATCAAATATTAGGTTTTGTTTTCTTCTGATAAAAACTAAACACTTAAAAGAAGATAAAACAGATAATTTTTAACTACAGTCAAAAATTGTAAGAATTTTTACAACCTTTCATTATTAAGGTACAACGTTTCTTCCCAGTTCAAAAAAAAAAGGTACAACGTTTTCACTAGATGGGTCGCATGACTCACATCCTAGAGAGTAAAACTAATAATGGACGGTCAAGATGATTATGACATCAAAACTTAGACTTACAATATTTATCATCATTATATTATTTGTTTCTTTAAAATAGGGACCACAAACTCCCTAGTTAATCCATCTTTCTTGTTAGAACTAATCAATGATATTAACCAAAAAAAAGTTCAGATATAGTTTACCCCTCCGTACAATTACAAAATAAGGTCTTAGTCCGCGTATCTAAAAACGCATATGTGTTAACCATGTAACATAAATATTAGCGTACAGTCAAAACATAGGGCAAAAATTGGCACAAATATTATGTTTGAGATACAGCAAAAAATACTCGTTTTAAATGTATAATAAAACCTTAATTATTTCACAATTGTACCCGCTCAAACTAGTGGGTTAAGCTAAAATCATATAACATTCTTAATTGAAAATACACAATTTATAAGGTCCGTCCAGAGCTGATATTCTTGAGGATAAAAGAAACCCTTTAAAGGTATGTATTACTGCGGTCCAAAATGGCTTCCTTGACAATATAGTTCTACCATAAAATACAGGTTATTTTGACAACTACAAGGACAAGCAAAATTCTGTATGGTTTTCCAGGAATATACATTACCTACGTGTTTCATAGTTGTCAAATTTGTTGTGTGTGCGAATCAAGTCAAATGTTTACATGATTAGTTTTTAATTTGAAGTGGATTATGGTTTCGGCCTTTGGCCGTATACGAGAATAGTCTTTGCTTAACAATAAAAATCTTTCCAGTGCCTTCGAATTGGAGTAACCTTAATTGGAGAATTCGAAATTACCAACAATATGTTCCTAGGCCACCAAGACCAGTAAGAGAATTATTCAATAACTACTATATGAATGATTAAAAGAAACTATGGACGAACTAGCCAGTAGCCATCACCCATTTGAGGTAAAAGCAAAGAAAAAATGCTTCACCCATTTTGGTGATGAGGCATTTTAACGTCTGGATTATATCTTTGGGAAAATTAGAGATTTATATAAAAAAATGCCACTTTTTAAAAACAAAATGTCAAATTTGCAAGTATTGAGAATGCCACTTATATTTTCCGTATATCAAAAATGTCATTTTTTAAAAAACCTGCGAGATATTACCATATTTTCATGAGAAATTGACTTTTTCCCGAGAAATTGACTTTTTTGTGAGAAATTATTATTTTTTCTAAAAAATATTCATAATTCAGATTGTGTTTTGGGTTCACAATAGTTTATAATAAAGTACACAATTCATATTTTTTAAGAAAAGTCTAAATATTTTTTTTTTCTTAATTATTTTGTTTAAAAATTTCAACATATTTAGCAATTGTTTTGGTTCACAATAGTTCGCATGTGTGGTAGTTTTTTTTGTTTACATAATTTATATTTCCAAAGGTTCACAATAGTTCACATAATTCATATTTTTTAAAAGTTTAAATACTTTTTAATTTTTTATAGAAATTTTAGACGAATTTTACCCTCAAAAGATATTTTTTCCATGGTTGATTTTGACATTCACAATGGTACACAAAATGATGTACATTATATTGTACATTATTGTGAACTATTTTAAGTTGAAAACACCAAATTCATACTATTCACAAATTTGGTTCACAACGGTTCGCAATGGTTCACATAATTTATTTATTTTTTAAATGTCTAAATGAAAAATTTTAAATATTTTTTAAGAAATTTTAAAATAATTTATCCTAAAAAAATATTTTTTTCTAGGGTTGATTTTGATGTTCACAATGATTCACATTATATTGTACATTATTGTAAACTATTTTAAACTGAAAACACCAAATTCAAACTATTTACAAATTTAGTTCACAACGGTTTGCAATGGTTCACATAATTTATATTTTTTAAAATATCTAAATGAAATTTTTTTAAATATTTTTTAAGAAATTTTAAACGAATTTTACCCTAAATTTTTTTCCATGGTCGATTTTGACGTTTACAATAGTTCACAAAAATATTGTGCATTATATTGTACATTATTGTGAACCATTGTGAAAAAAAACAATATTTTTTTAAAACGATAAAATGAATTTTAAAACAAGAAGTGCAACAACATTAAAAAACAACAAATTCAGGGACATTACATGAAAAAAATAACATCTTTAGGGAGTTCAAAATAATTTTAAAATAAATGAACAAAAGTTGCTAGCCACCACAGGAACCCCGCCACCTCGGCCATGCCTCTGCATCGTCTCCTCGCCCATTTCTCCGCTATCGTTGCCTATCTCATGGGATCGTCCGATCTTGATCTGGTTTCACGTCGATGAAGAAGGCGACGAACCAGATCTCGATCTACAAAACCAGGTCTGTCTTTGTCGTCGAAGGAAGAACGCCAAAAGGAGAGAGAAAAAGACGAAGAGGAGAGAGACCACTGCGAGAGAAGACGAAGAGAGGAGAGAACTCAAAGAGAGACGAGGGGCGAGGAAGAGACTCGACCAAGGGAAAGACGACCAAAGGTGGAGGAGGAGTATGATGGAGAGGATGGCGAGAGAAGATGACATACAGAGGCTAGTGTTTTGCAGAAGAGAGAGCTCGAAGAGAAAGGGAGATATGAGACATAACAGAGAAAATTGTAGAGAGAAAAAAATTAAAAAATAAAACAAAAATTTGAAATTTATATCAAAATTAATGTGACATTTTTAAAAACCTGTTCCACAAAATATAGTTTTTTTTTTAAATCAAACTTACAAATGTCATCTTTGTAGTATTGAAACATGCTATCACTGTTTTAAAAACCATGGCTCTAAGGGAGGCCCTGTGTAATTAGCACTATATCTTTTTTGTTGGGCCGTAGTCAGCTATGGCATGAAAGTCCAGACCATATTCCCAATGCTATGTCATAGTTCAACATCTACAGAGCAGAAACTTTGAGTTTTAATTATCAATTTCATTTGCAGTATTACGATTTACTAATGAACTTTAGCTTCGTTGCCAAAAAGAAAAACTTTACTTTCATATTATCCAAATACCTTTAAACTCAAAATTGTAACTCGAGAATTCTAACTAAGAAAGAGCTTGTATTACTCTACCACAGAATTGCACTGCAAACGGGTGGAAAAATAGATAAATTACAGCTCTTTTATTTCATGATTTTTTTTTTGAACTGGGTCTTTTATTTCATGCTGTCCCCTAAAACATGTTTCCCATAAAATGTGTTTGGTGGTGTTCCTTTTAGGCAATCTACTATTGAATGTTGAAATTCATGAAAGGCTAAGAACCCAAAACAGGGATTTTGTAAGACGCAAAGCCAACAACGAACAGCGTCAGGCCGGCATGAAGGAAACTGATGGGCCAGCCAGCGCCTTTGAAAACGACTTATCTACATTTATAAATGTTGCAATGTTTCTGGCAATATAATATTTATGAAAGATTCAAATATATGTCAGAGAGAAAAAAAAAAATGACGATTCTTTTGTTTTCTGAATTCCCCATTTTGTTTTTCTTCTTCTTTTTTCTAATAATCAAACTGACAAGAAACAATTTTGATTTTGTGCATGATAACGAGAGGGGAACAATAACTTGAAACACTAATTAACTCGATTACAAGAGTCGTCATGAATGGATTAATAACAATGTGAATCGAGTGGTTTCTAGCTAGCTAGTTCTCTATGATTGATCCTGTTCCGCTCTCTCCAGATTGTTTATCGATGGCTTTGAGCAAAGCTTGAGTGATATCCTTTATATCTGGATCATCAGCTTTATCATGTTCTTGATTATCTGCTACAACAATGGCTTCCATGGAGAAATAGGACTTGCATGATGCTTTAGCATGTAATACAATAAGACCCATTTCTTCAAAGACCTCCAAGATTTGTACTAGGTAATTGTCCCCTTTCTTCTCACACACCACCCTCACTACAAACCCTTTCCCTGCCTTCTCCACCTTTACCTCCTTCTAAAAGTTAATACAAAAACTATGCATTTGTTATTTTTATAGAGTATAAGAAAGAAAGAAAGGACAAACAAAAAATAAAAGGATGAAGCGAAAAAAGAAGAAGGATGAAGCATGTGTTACCTTAGGCAGTCGGAGCTGGTCCATGAGAGTTAAACATGATTTTTTGATTTCAGTCAAGCAGATAAGTTCTCTTTTGATAGCCGACAACTTGAATTTGAGTAGGTAAATGTAAAGAAGAGCATCATTGATGATGCAGTTCTTCTTCACCTTAAAAAAAAACAATTAATAAAGTTATTGAAACTTCAATACTACTGTTTTCTTGAATTTTCATGAAGTATTTGGAGGAGACGATGGGTCTTTCTGATTTGGAGGAGGTGATGGTTCTTAAAATGTGAAGCTTTCGACACAATGCAACTTTCCTTTGCAACCTGTTTGACACCATCTTTCTCTCTGTCTCTGTATATTCTATCTGTTTATAATAATGATTTGTAAGGAGAGAAGCAGCTTGGCTTTTTATAGAATTAGAATGATATGAAGGGAATGAGAGGATTCAGTGGATTCGTATTGGGATCTTGGACTGCAAGGTTTCAATTATTTATTCTTTGTCTTACATGAAACTCTCAAGTGAATAATTACTATTTGGAAAAAAAATTATATAAGCATCCAATAAGGACAAAGCCTATTGCATTGTTTCACAATTACTTTTATGCACAAGATATTTACAAAAATAAAGCTTTAAATATTATTTCAATTGAAGTTCTACTAGTGACTGAAGGGAATTTTTGAAATAAATATGTGAGGATTCCAGTTAGAAGACAAATAATTTCTATTGGGAATATGCGGGCGGGTGGAAACTAGAATGCTAATATGTAGCTCCTTTTGAACCTATAAAAGCAATATATATACCAACAAAATAATACAATATGTAATCTAAGCTACATTGTTTGATAAATAATTCATTTATAATAAGAATTAACAAGGACTAATTAATTTACAATAAATTCTTTTATCGGGTAACCAATGAATGAAGTGGTGAAAAGTGGATGATAGAGTAATAGTTTGTGGCATTTAGTGGTGAGCTTGCATTCTTGACTCTTTGCATGGGAATGGATGTGGGAAGAAATACATTGGTTCAGTAAAATGTAGTGATGGTAACAGTCAGTCAAAATTAAAATATACATACAACCCACCACTCCATCACCAGCAGGATTGTATATATAATTCTAAAAAGAAAAAGGATCAATTGGTGCAGTAGTGTTCACGGGCCTCTCGTCTGGTTTCAGTGTGTCTCCCATATTTGCCAGTGGCCGCAGGTCACATGCTCTGACACTATAAACTCCTTACAATGTTTTGTTACTTATGGTTCTTTTCACTTCCATATATACCAACTCTTCACTACAGCCTTTCACTTCAAACAAATCCACCTGCCCCCCGACGACCGTATATCCACTCACGTCTCAATCTTTTTCTTGTTTTCATTTTTACCTTTCAACAATTAAAACTCTTGTGTTTTCCTGTTTGAATGTTAATTCGGTTATGTTAGTATATTAGGCTTGCTTTCTTGTTTGAATGTTGTTCAGTTGTCAGTATATTAGTCTAGTCAATGGAGATTGGTTTAATAGGAATTTTAACTTGAAAAATTTTGAATTTGAGTTCTGATTGCGGTTCTCGATGTATAATATGCAAGTCCTCATAGCCTACGGCATTCCCTAAATTTAAATTAAGGCAACTTCTCCTCACTTAAATTCATAATTACTAAATAAAGAGTTTTGAGTGAACCATTATAAATTTATAATGTCCCAACCACAAGGTGTCCATTTCCCATGTCTATTTTACAGTTTGTATTCACTTAACTAATTCTCGTCTATTCTGAGAGGCATTGGAACTAACTCATGAGAATTGTGTTTTGAAAAATTTACAACTATGACCTTACAGAAATTTATAAATCTCATAAAGTATTCATTAGCAATTGAATTAACTCTTTGAGTTTTATAATGTTTCATGAGTAATTGATTGCAATATGAAAAGATCAATGTATAGAAACTAGGTTTTAAGCTATTACCTCTGAACTTGAAAGCAGAAGGAAAAAGATCAAACCTAAAAGTGGGAAATCAAATTAGCAGCAAAACCGTTGTGTAAAAAGAGTGTACGAATGAAGTGTCGTGAATCATTCCATATTGGTAAGAATAAGCCAAACATATAGACAACAGGGGGTACAATCCTCAGCAGACATGCATATATCCTTCGTGGACATGCTGGCGCAAACAAAATGGCAAGGAAAAGCACTATGCTTTGTTCCTAAAATCACTCTTGTTGCCTTGTTTGTTGTGTGTATGTGACCCAGTGGGTCTGTACCATTTAGAGTGTGCCTAAGTATTAGGGCTAGGAGGGTCCCTTTCTTGCTTCCTTATTTTGCGATATTTACATTTTAATAAGCCCATTCCCACATTTGTCCATTTGTGTTTGACATCTCCCTCTCAATTTGGGGACTGAGGCTCTTCTTTCTATCAATTTCTTGTCATTATCTTTCTATCAATTTCTTGTCATTATTTGTTCAATCTCTGCTTTTTATCTTCTCGTTTGTGGAATCTGGATGATCACATGAGGAGACATCACCCTATATAATTTAGTTTTTCCAACTTGTAATTTATGACAATTTGGATACATAACAAAAATATCTTCTATGTGACTAGTTCAATTCCAATTAGAAAAAGTTTTGATATCTCTGTGTATCACTGTTTAGTTTGGTTTTTTCCAAGATTTTGAAAATGATGTGGGTATATATGTTGATGTTCACTATTTGTTTACTTGCAAAGAACAGTGCTCTTTTAATCAATGTTAGGTCACATGGGGAATTAGTTGATAAGGTTATCCGCTGTGTGTGAGATATTTCACAGTTGAAAAAGAATTAGTCCATCATAACCAAAACCCTTGACTTTGAGCAAGTTAACATGTGATATTAAAATCATAATATTAATTTGAACTATCTTCAATCCATGCAAATTAGGTGTTAAGTCTATTCAAACGAATGAGAGATAAAGTTGCCTTCATCCTTAATTTCCCATGCTCCATACTCTCACTGGTAATAAAATTCATTCTTTCAACCTCTTAGTATTTGGAGACAATTTTACTATCAATAGGTTATAAACAACCGACTGGTTAAGTCGTACTCACATAACAATTTTTATTTTTTTTCTTATATTAATTTCGTTGAGATATAATTCGTCGTTCTTTAGTGTCGGAGAAGATTATAATATTACAAGCATAATCACATAATAATTTATCAACTAAATTATGCATGATCTGGCCTATTGTGTGCATGTATAATATTGCTATATTTCTGAGTGTGGAATGTTTTTTCGAGTCTTTGCAGTGAGATATGCAGCTAGCGTAGCCATAAATCATATATGGATCTCTTCCCCATGTAAAGTCCGACTGACCGGCGACAATTCGTTTTCATGAACTTCTGGATGGACGACTTCTACACTTTGTAAGCGGACGACGTGACGTGTGAGTGGCTGATTAGACGACAGTCCGAAACAGTAGCAGTAACTCATTCATTACTTTTTCGGACACTATAAAGACATTGATCTTGTGCTTTTGAGTGAAAGGCATATAAAATGGCACAATGCACCAACTTTACAATATATCCCATCCGTCAGCATCGTCGTTCTGAAATTCTGAGAAGAATAATACCTTCTCTTTTCTCTGTTTTTCTTTTTGCTTTATATATTGTTTTTGGCCCTTATATCGCTGTGATATTTTTTTTTTGATAAGTGAGATATTATTAATGCTTAATCTCTCGATTGAAAAGAAAAATGCTTAACCACAAAGCAGAAGATTAGTGATTAGTAAAAATCCCACTACTCAAAGTGTTTTTGTGGCATTAAAGATTACGACACCGAGATAAGGAAACACTTGAAAATTACAGCTGCGCCTCGAAGTAAATATAGTTTTTTAACAAATATCATTGGCAAATACTTTGTTCTTCCGCTATGATATGACAAAATTAATAATGATAGATAACGAATCGTGAATGATGCAAAAAAAGGGAAAAAACACATGGTTACGTTCACAGAACACAAGCAGTATTGTTCCGGTGAATAAGCTTATTGTAAGTTGGAATAAATAAGGCAAGAGCGTGAACGTTCTAGTCCGCAATCCACAACTTTCAGGTCCAGCTGAATTACAGGGCTAAATCTTCCTGGGCAGAGCGATCGCATAATATACATCATTGTTGTGACCTCCCGCCAAAGGAGATTTGCCCAGCAATTCTTCTGCACCATCTCTTTTCTTTTTTTTTTTTTTCTTTTTTTAAGTTTTTTTTAATTACTCCCATCCAAATCAAATTTTTAATCTCTTGGCTCAAAATTGACCCTAATATCAATGAGTTACAAATTCTACACCATCTTTTGAATTTTATTTTATTAACGAGATTTTCTTGATATTGTTGAGCATTCAAAAAAGTTCGATCAGTCCAGTTGCAAGCAGACTGCCAATTATAGAGGTATACCGAAAATGTTTTTAATTGAGATTGTAGGTCAATATTATAATCTTATTAATGTTGGACTTGTTACACAGCAGTTTTTAATTATGTAATTTGTTGAATTGGGATCGCAAGTATCCTCAAAGCCTAATTTTCAGCAGCAGAACGTGGAAGGCACGACTTTATCGAGCAACCTCGTTGAGTTACATTCTATATTGTAACTGACAATATGTGCGTTACTTGTCATGGAGCAAACTTTGCATGTGACCTCAAACAATTAGAGATGCATGTATTTACGACGAACAAATTGGTTTTTTAATAGGTTAATTCCGATTAGTTGTTCAAGATCATAATTCATGCTGTTTTGCTTCCACAGCATCAAAATTATGAAAACGTTAGATGAATCAAAGCGTTGGTTTTTTCACTTAATTAATCTACGACCTAGTAATGTTATGTGCCACAGTTTCTTTGAGGCAGTTATAAACAGATACATACTGTTTGTCTACTTGCCCTAAACATGAATTTGCTAGCTTCATGTAGACAGACGAAAAAAAAATTGAAAATAATTGCGGACATTGAATTCTTTATTATTGCCATATCACTTGAAATTGGGTTTAATCCCACCCAAAAGGAGTTTTAGAGGGGTGAATTGAAATTAAGAGTCCATTTTGATAATATCAAATAATTGGGTCTTGTTGAGATTGAAGTGAGATTTTCTTAAAAAATTGTGAAGTCATCTTGAGGTTTGATGAAGCAAGTCAAAATGGGACGGATTGGTGAGGTTTGGATGAAACAGTGAAGGACACGTCCTAGGACACGGATGTGTCTCAGACCGAGTAATGTGTAAATTTGTGGTTCAAGACACGGTTTGCTTTCTTTGCCCGTGTTTCGATGCTTGCCGACGGTGTCTGGCTTCCTTGAGACCGTGTCACGTGTTTTGGATGGGTTTGGGAGTTGTTTTAGGGTTTTCCTAGGTTATTTTGGCTTGTGATTCATTGAAAACATATAAATAAGTGGTTAGGGAACATTCTTGGATGTCTTTGGTGGCCATTGGAAGCATTTGAACGTCGTTGTAAGCTTTGTAGCTTGTTTTGACTCAAAATAATAGAATTACTAGCTTTCTGCCCATAGACGTAAGTTGATTGACCGAATCATGTAGATCTTGTGTATTTGTGTGATTGCTTTTGTTTAATTCTGCATTCTTCTATCGCATGTTTTCCTGA
>CAODLS010684882.1:0-17507 GCA_948243855.1 Flueggea neowawraea
GGATATGGAAACAGTATGGCACAACGTGACTGCATATAGAATATTCAGACACACAACTCGCTGTTGATGTCTGAAATGGTGTCAATACTTCTCTAGTTCTTACTTTCGTTTTCAGCTTGTTCATGCATCTAGAAGTACTAATGTTTGTGCTAGCCGGACTATCAGGAATGGTCCAGTAAGATCAATAACTAGGATGGGTCAACTTAGTTGAACTGATTCGGGGTGAGTTGGTCGTATCTATTCCAAAGTGTAGAAATACAATTATCAGTATTCACTCAATTATCTATTCACAATTATCTATGCAATTCTACACTTTAACTGTAAACTTTGCGTAATTATTACAAAGAAATATTGCTTTGGATTTTTAGTATTTAATAAATAAATTTTTACCAAATTAATTTTTAAAAATCACGTTTCTAAAACTAAATTAATAAATTCTATTTTTTGAATTTTGTGCACGAATTGTAAGCTATTTGTATACTTGTTTACACGGTTTGCACACCTTTGGCAATAACCAAATGGGTTTAAAATTGTATTTAGTAAACCATTTTGTACATCATTCGTTCACTAGTTTTCATTAATTTTACAGTAAACAATAGTCTAAACTAATTTGATTTAACATAATATTAAATTTGAATAAAATGAACTAAATTAGTTTAAAATTTAATTTGTAAAATTTTGCTCACCATTTTGTACACTCTTTGCACCTTTATTTACACCATTTGTGCACTGGTTGTACACTACTGAATGAAGGTTGCTAAAATATTTTTTTATCCTCAGAACTCATTTTTTCCGTGAGAGGCTACCAATTTTATGTATTGTACTATAGAACAAAATTGACCAACATGAGAGAATTGGCATTGTTATGGTTAATGTTAAAACATACTTAATTTGTAGTACAAAAATTCGTCCTTAAATAGGAAAGTTAGATGGATCTTTTTTTTTTTGCCACAAGTTGTGTATGATTCTTGATTGCAAGCGAAATAGAACAAAATTGGCTAGGATGGAAGAATTGAAATTTTCGATCCTAATGCTTAAACATACTTAATTCATAGCACAAAAGTATTTTTATTAGAACTCATTTTCTTGCGAGAGGCTGCTAATTTCTTGTATTGGATTCAAATTTTGGTATATGTGCAAATAGTTTCCTCCTTTTGTTATTTTTAGAAATAATTTGATGTACATATATTCTTGCTTGGTGACAATGTCATAAACAAAAAGCTTTCTTTTGTTTAAATTAGCCATAAACAAAAAGAAAAACCTTTTTTCTTGTTCAAATTAGCCATAAACAAATAGCTTTCCTTTCTTCTTGAAATTGTATAAATCAGAGCTTTATTGCTGAAAAATGGTATGATTTTCGAGCCACGGAGTTAATGGCTTTTTCCATTGCCCAACTCCGGTATAGGAGGTTTCCCTGAAATAATGAAACCCCAATGACGGAAAATTGGTCTAAAAATATTTTTGTCCTACTGAGATTCTTTAAGCAAAAGCTTCTGCTTTCAGAAAGCTTGGTGTTGCTTCTACTATTGTAGCTCTGCTACTAGAAGTTCCCATGAAAATCAGGAAGCGGGATGCGAAAACATCTCTCAGGTGACTTTTGTTTATAGAATATATTTGAGGCGTCGTCGGCTTAAAATTAATGGCTTTAGTTTAGCCCAAGCCGCTTCATAAAGTAATGGGCCGGAAATGTGCACTTCCATGTATATTTAAAATTCCAGACCCAGGAGGCTTTGCGAACTTTGGAAGTTGGTTCGCTGGTAGCTCCCTTCAGTAAGCAAGGCAAAGCATCTAGACTTGAAGCCTTTGAACATAACATTGAAGGTAAAATGCAAGATGTTCATTGAGCCAACTATCAAATTGAAGTTTTCTTATGTGGTCTCAATTGGTATTGCTGGGATGATTAACTCTAGATTCATAGTGCTATGGTTTGGTCAACTAAATTGAATCGTACTGTAGTTATTTTATGGGATTTTTGTTGCTTAAATCCAATTGGTTATACTCAGTTCTCAAGATTTGCCTCATTCAATTTTTTGCGAATGGCATAATAAAAACCTTTACCTATAAAAAAGAAAAACTGCCACTTTAAATTTAATATTTTTTTTTCGAACTGAAGCCTTATTAAATTTAATCAAAAAATAATATAATAATCTCATTGATCATAGTTAGGCTTAGCAAAATTTTTAAATTACAAATGTATCTATGTAGGGTAGATAAGGGTGCCTATTTTGGCAAAGTTTTAAAACCCCACTATGCTATGAATGACTAAAGACACCACCTTAATAAACCAAGTCAAGGATAAAAATACTTACAATTCTCAGGAATCTACCAAAGGAAAATGAGAGCTAGATGAGAGAAAAACTCATTCAAAGAAATACTTCAATCACTTTAAACTTGATGATCATATTTGCCTTTGGATGGCTATATATATATATAGCTCCTAAAAGAGCTTATAAAAACTTATACAATTGAAGCTAATTTAATAACACTTAAACTAACTCTCATAATTTAAGCTACTTAATAACTCATAAATTTAGGTTGTAATAACTTATTAACTTAATTATAATAAATAGCTTTATTTATTTTTGTTTTGGTAACTCCTACTTCCCATATGCTCCTACATTATTCTCCCCTGGTTGGAAAAGACTTGTGGTGGATTCAAGGTTCTTTTTCACTTGATCTTCCTAGTATGGAGACAGATCAATGACATTGAATGTAGCAGACACACCACATTCATCTGGTAATTCAATCTTTTAAGTAATATTGTTGATTCGTTCCAATACTCAGTTGAATGTCCAACTGGGAATCTTTATTTTCTTATGTGAATCCAAACTAAATCTTCACCATTAAATTTTGCAAGTTTTTTGTTTTTGTTAGCTTGCCCTTCATTCCTTGTTGTCTGCTTAAGGATCTTCTCTCGAGCCTCCTCTTGTAGATTCTTAATCTCATTAGCACTATCTCTAGCATTAGAACAAAATTTATATTTAGTTGACAAAGGTGCAACATCTGGAGGACTTGAAGGAAGTTTCCCGTAGAGAACTTAAAAGGGATACCAACCGGTGGCTTGACTAACAGAATTGTTGTAAGTAAATTCTGATTGGGCTAAAATTAAACCCCATTGTCGGACATTCATTCCAGCGATGCTCCATAAGAGATTTCCCAAACTTCTATTTACAAGTTCAGTTTGCTCATCATTTTGGGAATGACTCGCTGAACTGAATTGTAACTGAATCCCTATTTTTTTTCCAAATTGTTCTCCAAAAATGACTAACAATTTAAACATCTCGATCAGAGTTGTCAGGAAAACAGGCCATAGAAGAATACAGAATTAAATAAGAGCTATCACACAATAACAAAAGAATTTACGTGGTTCGGTCAATTGACCTACGTCAATGGATAGAGAGCTAGTAATTCTATTATTTCTGAGTCAAAACCGTCCACAAGGAATACCACAGCTATCAAAAAGGCTTTGAGAATTGTCACAAGCCAACTATTTATAGTTTACAATGAATCACAAGTCAAAACTAATTAGGATTAGGAAAACCCTAAAACAAACCCTAAACCTGTCCAAAATATTACACACAGTAAGGATACACCAAGAAATTGGCGGAGCAAGCATTACAAGGTCAATTCCTCGCGTCCGCAGGCTAGACAACCTGATCTGGAGCTACACGGTCGTGGGCCAGGCTGTGTCCACTTCCAGGCTCACAGAAACGGTCTTGGCCCAGACCATGTCCACCCAATTCGTATCCGACTCAATTCTTGTGCATTCCACGATCTTGCTGATGATTTTGCCATTCTGTACACGGTTTGTACACATCCATGTACACCCAGAGTTGACCCAAAAAGCCTCCAATCCGTCCCATTTTGACTTGCTTCATCAAACAACAATATGGCTTCATAATTATTTGAGAAAATCTCACTTCAATCTTGACAATTCTCCACCTTGAAGTGAATTTTCTTTCATCGTACAACTCAGAACCTAGAATCACTCATTTGTCACACTCCCGAAGGGCTTCAAGTTTTGCAACAATGAACAAAGTCCAATATGAATTTGACCAAGTCCAATCCAGACTTCTCTCCACTAACAGCTTTTCCTCTTTACCATCTATACCTAACAACATACCACCCCACATTTTTCCTGTGTTTTCCAGTGACTGCCTTTCTCCATCACCAACACAATTACCATGCTTTGGTTGTTACCTCTCGTGGATCAACCTGATCAAAATTTGATTTTTTTAGAGTGTCGATCACAAACTCCACCCGTTTTTCTGTAGAACTTACAATAGGCCTTAACCCATTAGCAACTACCGAGTTACAAATCAATATGCAAATGCCATTCCGCAATTTATACTTCATCACTATCAAAAAACCCTTGAACACTCGAATTCTTCCACCTTTCCCAGACAAACCATAACCTTGCTTAGCCAAAGCAGTAATAGAAATCAAATTTCTCCGCAACCCCGGGACATGCCAATCATTAAGTTTCTTGACCATCCCGTTATGCATTTTGATCTGCACAGAACCACTGTCTTCAACACTCAATTTTTTTCACTATCTCCCAATTTCACACTGTCTCTCCGTTCTCTAAAAGAATTGAACAGTTTCTTAGAAAAGGTCATGTGATAAGCTGCACTAGTGTCAATGACCAAGCTATCTTCAGATCTAGATGTAGTAACTGTCAAAACTTCATTGCCCTCTCCCTCATCAGAATTATGCTGAAACCCCACAAAATTATTCTGAACTACTGTTACCCTTGATTCCTTATTGTTTCTCCTATGCAGACAATTTTTTTTATGTGTCCAATCTCTTTACAGTGAAAACACCTCAACCCATGCTTTTTTCCATTCTATTACCCCACTCACAGTTAGCCCGAACTCTACACTATCTCCATCTGAACTAGAAGTTAACATCTTCAGTTCTTTAGACAACACAACATCCTTCACATCGTTTATCGAGATACTATCTTTACCAAACATTATAGTGTCAGAAAACCTTTTATACGAGTCAAGCAAATAATATAACAGAAACATAGCTTGATCCTCTTCCTTGAGTTCAACACCAACACCTTTCAAATCTAATAAAATCCTATTAAATTTATCAAGATGTTCTTTTACCTACATCTCTTCAGTCATCTTCAAGGTATGCAGCCACCTTTTCTGATAAATCTTGTTCGTCAGGGACTTCTTCTTATACATACTCTCAAGCTTATTCCATAAGTCTGTTGCAGTAGTTTCATCAGCTACTTCCCTCAAGACTTCATCCGCCAGACTCAATAGAATTACACTGTGCGCCCTCTTCACAATCTCAGCTTTCTGCACCGCTGTCAGTTCTTCTGGTAATTTCTCTACACCTTCTAATGCCTCATCACACTTCTGTTGAACCAGAATTGCCATCATCTTCGGCTTTCATAGCATGAAATCATCCAACCCATTGAATTTCTCAATCTCCAATTTGTGTGAAGACATCTTCTTTCTGCATAATTGAACCCATGAGTTTTTGAATAAACTTTTGTGGCTCTGATACCACTTGTTAGAAAAATAAGCAATAAAAGAACGCGGAATTAAATAAGAGCAATCATACAAGAACACAAGAATTTACGTGGTTCGATCAATCGACCTACTCCCATGGGCATAAATCTAGTAATTCTATTATTTCTGAGTCAAAACTGTCCAAAAGGCATACAACGACTATCAAAAAGGCTTTGTGAATTGTCCCAAGCCACCTATTTATAGTTTACAATGAATCACAAGTCTAGGTAGGTGCGATGTTGACTTCACACACATAGACTATATCGTTCTAAACTTATCTATTTTTTGGTGTGCTATAACCATGGCATGTAATCCAGAATAATTAATGGATTGAAAATCCTAAAACTTGGTCTATGTGAGGACTTGTTTGATTTACATTTGTTTCTGAGGTTTTGGGAATTTTGATGAATCACGAAATATGTTTTTGGAAAGTTGTAGGTATTTTGAAATATTAATAACGCTCTATTTTTGAAAAATTATATGTTTTTGTAAGAAGTTAATTTGTTTCTAGTAATAATATTAAGTGATTATATTATTTTGTTGGTACGTTTTTCTAAAAGTAGATTTGAAACTTTGTTTTTTTTGCGCACATGTTTGTCTGTTCTGCATGTTGCTTGCTTGCAAAATTTTTTCTCTGTTTGTGGATGTATATACGTTCATTTTGAAATGTTACTTTGATAAGGCCTTGAGGGCAAAACTACTTTGACTTTGTTTTTGGATACAGCTTAGAGGGCTATCCTTGCACCTTATTGGCCATGTATATATATTTATGTGCCTTAGTGGCTACCCACTACCTTAATGGCTATACTCCACTCGTTGACTACATTCGCCTTAGTGGCTATACTCGCCTGTTCGACGTTATTTGTCTGGTTGGCAACACCCTGTGCCTATGTGGAAACCCTCTGATTCTGAAAATTTTGATAACCTAAAAGGGTTTTTATTTGACTTATGTAATGGAATTTCTGAAAATTTATAAAGGTTTTGATCTCTGTTTTGGAAATTTCGAATTAAGCTTTAAAAGGTTTTGGACTTTGTTTTTGGGAACTTCAAATAAACTAAAAGGTTTATGTAGAATTTCACTTTGTTTTCGAAGGCTTGCTAGCTTTGATAAAGATTGAAATTTTTTTTTTGAAAGATTTTACTCAACTTCTGTGTGTATGTGCACATGTTGTATGTTTTGTTTGCGAACGGTTTTGAAATAGATTTTTGAAATGCTACTACTTCCATTGTTTGTGTGTGTGTGTGTGTATGCACAATTGACTATACCTGCATGTGGTATTTTTGAAATATTTTCAAAACAGTCTATGTGAGGTCCCAGAGGCATTCTAGAGCGTCATCCCTGACTGAGTTTCTCACCCCCTTCCCTTTAAAAAATTTCAAGTTGATTTCATCTCCGCTCAGTGAGTAGTCCAGTTTGGCAGTGATTGACATTTTGATCCAGCCCCAATTTGTATAATTGTTAGATACTCTACACCGGGTTTTTGTGGGTTCTATTCTTGTTTCTGTTATTACAAATGTTTTTAATTTGTAATACTTTATGTATTTGATATTATAAATGTTTTAATTTACCAAGTGAGGTTTGGGTTGTATTTAATATTTTTTATTTATTAATTCAAATATGAATTTGGATAGAAGTTCTGTATTCTGAGGCTTGTGAAGATGGACCGAGCTCCCATAGCCAGTTCACCTCATACGCTGGTCAAGGTCCAGAAACAGGTTGTGACAAATGTGGTATCAGAGAGTTGGGTTTCGTATTTCTGGGTTGGTTGTGGAGCTTAGGTATTATTGATTGAGTCAGTTTGATTTGCCTCTGTATACCCTTTTGACTTTGTTTCAGTACTCTGATTTATGTTTCAGTATTGTGGCAATAATTTGTAATCTGACATCTACATGTAAACTTTGTTTGTTTGTTATGTTTAGAATGCGTCCACGACATAAGAGAGTCAGAGAGGTTTCTAGGCGACGATTCGCCGAAGCTACCAATCAGTCAGATGCAGATCAGCAAGGTTCGAGTGGTATGCTGGAGGTCGCAGTTTCAGCACGTCAACCTCAGCCACCACATGTGGTTCAGCTAGATATGTATGAGCATTTTGCTCACATCCTTGATCATGTGGAGCGATAACTTCCTGGTAAGGCAGTCGAAGTTCCGCGAACAACAACTGCTTTGATGGTTGCACCAGTTGTATCAGAGGTTGATACTAGTAATTGTCTGATAAGTTTTCTGAAACTTGAGCCATCGAGATTTAAGGGCAAGATGGGGGAGGACCCACATAATTTTATCATGGCATTAGTGCGTTGTTTCAATGCTCTAATCCACACCGATGACTCCGAGATGGTCAATTTTGCAGCATTCCTTTTGCATGGTCGTACAGCTTTGTGGTGGCAAAGTTTTGCAAAAGAAGATAGTATCTCCTAGACATAGTTCAAGAATTAACTTATAATGTCTGTCCTTCCTCGTAGTATTAGAGACAAGAAGGTTGAAGAGTTCAATGCTTGTCACCAAGAGGAATGGATGTCTGTAACTGAATATGAGGAAAAGTTTAGGAAACTTAGCCAGTATGTGCCAGAGGAGTGTTGTACTGATGTGGCATTGGTGAGAAAGTTTCAGAAGGGTTTGTTACATAGGGATGTTAATGGGTAGTAGCTTTGGAGTTAGGGATGGTGAGACAGACTGCTAAGGCTGACAGGGCCATGGAATATATTGACAAAATACACTCAGTGGATGCTCTCAAAAAGAGTAGAGCTAAAGGATAAACGAGCGATCATTAAGGCCGAGCTTTGAGTAGCCAGTCTAGGCAGTATGAAAGTAGTCAAAATGTCAGTATAATGCCACCGAGCGGGCACACCGAGTATCAGGATAAGGCTTCGAGCTTTGGAGGTGCAGGCAAGGGCCCAATCCCTTGGTGTAGTGTTTATGCCAGAAAACATCTTGAGCAGTGCGACAAACCAAAGCGTCACTGCTATCTCTGTAAGTAGCCAGGGAACATGATAGCCAAGTGTCCTAATTCTGGTATTGCTTCTAACTCTGTACTTTGGTATCTGGATATTCTCTTAAAATTCTGAAAACTTTTGTGTCTTTCCTGCATATGTTCTTTGAAACTTCTGCGAATCTTTGCATGTTTCAGTGTTTCCTTTTCTGAATTTTTGCATATTTATGTATGCATTTCATTGCACCCTGATGTCATCACTTGTTGCTCTATTCTCCTTCTATTATTTCTGGTTAATAGAATATTTTATTAGGGATTCTGTTGGAGATTCTTTGTTCCTAAGAATGAAGTGTAGTTGATTCAGTAACATGAGAAATTGTTTGTTTACTATCTACGGATAGGTCTTAGTTTATTTTAAGAATGACCAATGTGTGCTGGTATTTTAGGTGAAAGGAATGATTTGTTATGATTACGAAACGTATTTGACTTTGGTGTTTGATCTAGTCTCAAGGCTCGAAAATGAACTTGAAAGACGTACCAATGGTGCGAGACTTTTTTGAAGTGCCCTGAGGAAATTTCTAGGACTCTATTTGTAGGGATTGAGTTATAATTGAAGTGGGACTTAGCGTACATATGAAGTTGGAGGCTCCGTAAGGAGAAGTGTATGATAAGGGTAATGATTGATCAATATCGCTATAATGTGCTTCAGAGTTGATTGTTAAGAAGGCCAGAAGA
The DNA here is from genome assembly GCA_948243855.1 of Flueggea neowawraea. NCBI lineage: Eukaryota > Viridiplantae > Streptophyta > Magnoliopsida > Malpighiales > Phyllanthaceae > Flueggea > Flueggea neowawraea. The sequence goes on from CAODLS010684882.1 coordinate 9,191, forward strand.
TTCTTCTGAATGACCGAGTATCATAGGAGAATTTTCCAATATTTTTTCCTAGGATAATAGCTTATATGACTTGGTGGAGTAAAAAGAAAGTTGGAGTTGTATGAATTGATTTGAGCAAATAGAGTTTTCAAATGTAAAAAATTTTTGGCAAGTGGGGTCAGTGATAGATTCACACTAAGCTCCGGAGATATTGCATTGTGTTTCGATGCATTGAGAATCAATTGAGGATGAACGACGTGGTTCAACATTGCTTGGAGCGAAGTTAAGACATTTGTGAATTTGGTGTTTTGGACAAGATGAGCTTGATTCATGTCGAAAATAACATGTTTGAAGGAATTAATGAACGAGTTGGAAAATTGTGGATGGCAATCCATAGCCAGGCGTAAAGGTGTGTGATTAGGTAAAAGTTGTTTGGTAGACAACAAATGATGTTGTTACCTCTATTTGATAACAGGGTTTGATGGGATAAGTTGAGTTGGATTCAGAAGTAAGTGTATCATATGATCTTCAAGATCAATCTGATTTGACTATGAGTTTTGTACATCAGCAGTATAATTCTTTTTTGTTCTGTACGCTATCTCCTTCAGCAACATTTGATTTGTTGTGTTCCGTTATGCTCTGTTGAATGTAATATGTTGTTCCTTTCTGCTTTGTCTATTTTTTTAATTTTTAAGGCTTTCAAGGTTTGATGTCTGACCAGTGTCTGATGTTTTTTCTTCCGACACGTGATTCTCTAAGCTTTAGAAATATGTTCTTTGTTCTTTTGTACCTTTGGGTATTCTGCAACTTCATAATTTGTTCTTTAAGAATTTTTTCATATGTATGTTCTGTGATCTGATGCTTTTGTCAATTGGGATAAGACCCAATTCGTTCTTTGATGAACCATCAGTGGGAAATTCCATATGATTTCAATCTGATGAGTTGCGGTATGAATATCCACAATTGTTGGTTTCTGTTAATTCTTAAGTATGATTTGAATTTCTTTGTATCTGAACTTTTTCATATTTTCTTCCTTTATTCCTGCATATTTGAAAATGTCAATGTTAGTCTGCATATCTAGGATTGAGCGCCCTAGGGTGTTGTTTTGCTGGATGCGGTGTGGATGTCCGCACTTGCCTGATTCTATCGATTTGTAAGTCATTATTCTTTGTTTTTGTGTATGCATTCTTTGGTAACTTCTATCTATGTTCCTGCGTAATCTGTATCCTTTCTCTGTATATTTGCATGTCTTAGTACGAGAGAGCTAGTACCTTAGTAGGGTGACAGTTCCACTCTACGTGGTTTGATATGTTGGGAGTTTTGGACCATATTCTAATTTGGAGACTTAGATTCAATTTTCGAATTGGGGATTTTAGAGTTTGGTTAGTGTGAATATTCAAGTTGTGTTAGTAACTTTGATATATGACTGTAATCTTTCTCTAACCTGAATCTTCTGAAATTTTGAAGACAAATTTCTTTTGAGGGGGAAGTATGTAATATCCCACCTGTTCCTATTGATTCTCGGTAACGTTCCAACCAATTCTGACAATGACACTAGTGGAACGTCATTCAATTTAAAATGATGTTAGTTGATTTCCAATTTGTTTCTCGAATTTGTGAGATGATGTTTGGGTGTTCAAAGAATTTTAAAGATGTTATTTTTGAAAGGTTGGGTGTTGATGAGCATCCAGAATGATTCGATGCATGTTCGGAAGCAAAGGAAGTCGAAGAATGTTGTCTAAAGCATGCCAATGTATGTTGCAAGTTGTGGGACGTACGTCATCTGGAATTCTTTCACAATGTATGTTGTGATAAGAAAACGTACGTCATCTGCGAAGGAAAGATGATCAACGTACGTTGCTTGTTTGTAACGTACGTTGTGCTGCTACGTTTTCAAAATAGAAGCTTTTGGATGCAATTTTGAGCCATATAACATACGTTGAAGGTGTGGGATGTACGTTAGTGATGTCTAAGACATACATTAGGCATAAAATAATGTATGTTGCCATTGAAAAACACTGAAACAATGCATTTCGATTCGTAGTCATTTTAAACCCTCAAAACCTACCCATTGCGTCTGTAAGTCTCATTTTTTACTCTCTTTCAACTCTGAATCAATTACCTCTTCCTCTCAATGCTTCCCCGAAATTTCTAAACATCTCTGGAGGTACAATTTCATTTCCAATCACTCATTTTCACTCATTTCATGCATTAAATTTCTAAAATTCGTTTTAGACCGAAAATGAGATGAGTATTGGATTTTGGATGTTTCAGTTGACATGGATATTGTAGGTCATTATATTATGATTGCTTGATGTTAGATTAACGTCGATCAAGCTTTGAATCAAGAGATTTGATGAGTTTTTGGTTGGGCTAGGGTTAGGTTCGGATTTTACTTAATTTCTGAAGATTTTGAGTTGTTTTTGAGAAGCCAATTATAGATTTGAGTTCCTGAGGTTGATTATGATCAATAAGGGTGTTTGGATTCGATTTATGTCAGTTGTATCTAGAGGAGGACTTTTTGGGTAATTTTCAAATGGACTAAACTTGAGATTTTACAAGTTTGGGGTCTAAATACAATTTTTGAATATTTTGAGGTTTGATTTGATAATAGAAATGATTTGAGAACTGATTGGAAAATTCTGAACAGTTTGGAGACTGAATTGTAATTTTTCATCGAGGTCTGAATTTTGATGAGAGTGTTAAACTTTCGATTGAAATAGGATTTCTGACGCCGATGCCATTTGAGTTTGCATTTGCATTTCATGCATATTCTGTATTGCCACAATCACCGTGTTAACCATTCATGAATATATTTTAGTTCAGCTCATTCTGATTTTCGAGGAGACCAACCATTCACCGGTAGACGTGAGTTGAAAAAATAATGCGTGTAAATGTCTTCTTGTTGAACCCGTGAAAAATTAGAAGGTGTAAAGGTTGCTTGTGATCCTCAGAAAATAAGGGCATTGTACGAAGGTTTCCATCCACCCGAAAGCGAGGATATAGTGGATTATAAACCATCAAGTGTAAATTAAGGAGTAGATGTAGGCCATGGAGGACTGAACCACTATAAATCATAGCTTGAATCTCTCTTCCTCAACTCTTTATATTCATTGTTATCTTCTCTAAATATTGAGTTGTTTATCTTGTTTGTGAATTGGTTCTTTGCATTCTATTCTGAAAAGAATTTGAAAAAGTCTATTGAATTTCCTAGAAATCCAATTCACCCCCTCTTGGATTGCTATCTTGGGAAAACAAGGACCTTTGGAACTTAACATCTACAGTTATGCAAAATCAGAATCCTTCTCAACACTTCAAAACCAATAACTCCTAATTTCAAGGAAGAAAGTAAAGTATGGTGGTGACTTAGAGCATCCACAACTCTATTATGAGTTCTAGACTTGTTTTTAGAAGAAAATGAAATGCTTGCAAAAATTCACTCCATGTCACGTGACAACGGTTGAGATTTTGCTAAGAGTTCAAATGCTTCAAAGCCTCGCGTTTAGAGTATAGAATGAACTCCTTAGGCAGTAGGAAATGACTCCAATGATCTAGGGATTGGGCAATGGCGTAGAAATTCTTACCATATATGGGGTATTTAAGCTTTGCATCATTTAGTTTCTAACTAAAAATGCAATAGCTTGGCATTCTTGACTAAGAATAACACCAATTCCAACATTTAAGGCCTCACAATCAACCTCTAAAACAATATCAAAATTTGAAAGAGTAAGTATGATGCCTCAGTAATCCTTTTCTTCAATTCTTGAAAACTCTTTTATGCCTTTTCATTTCAGAAAAAAAAATTTCATTTCATACTTTTTATGAGTGCAACAACAATGATACTGAAGTCTCTTAAGATGTGCTTATAGAATAAAGCTAAGCCATGAAAGCTTCCAACTTCATGTAGAGTTCTTGGCATAGGTAAGCTAACAATAAAATCAACCTTGCTTTGATCCATTTCAATACCTTGGCTAGGAACAACATAACCAAGGAAGATCATTGTATCAATCAAGAATGAGCATTTCTTCAAATTGATATAGTGTTTTTGCTCTCTAAGCACTTTAAATACTTGATAAGATGAAATTTATGCTCAATTCTATGTCTATTGCAAACCATTATATCATCAAAGTAAACAACTATGAACTTTCCAATGAAAGGTCCAAATACCTCATTCATTTGTCGCATGAAAGTTCTAGGAGCATTGGAAAGACCAAATGGCATAATAGTCCATCGATACAAGCCATCTCTAGTTTTAAAAGGGCAGTTTTTCATTCATCTCTAGGGCACATTTGGATCAATTTTTGAGAAAATGGTGGTACTATGCAAATAATCTTGTAAATCATCAAGTTGAGGTATTGGGAATCGATATTTGATAGTAATCTTATTCACCACTGATGGATGTCGAGACAACAAATTACATACCTACTCAAAAATATAAATTTTGAACATAGCGGTGTGCATGGTTAAATCCACAGAAACCAGTAAAATTGAGTCTAAATGCCAAAAGAGAACAATAAATAATAAAGATGATTTGAAAAGACTAATTTCTGAACAAATGAAATAAACTGAAGTTGAAAGTAAAGAAAGCAAAAGTAATCATGAAAATAAATTAAACGAAGATCAATACTATCAATGCCTAGTCAAGGTTTCATCTCAGTATCACTTCTTGAATTGATCACAGGAACGAAAGATAAATATCAATTATTCATAGGCAAGTTATAGTTACAGGTGATGCACTTAGTAATCAATCTCTACGTACTATTTCGATAGCCTCAGAATACCCTGCAGACTACTTCCCTTACCAATAAATAACTCTCAGGATGCCTTATAGGATTTAATATATCGGTAACATTACGATATATAGAGGCCCTATCCAAATTAATGAAATTGGAAAACTACAATTCATTTAAATTATATTATTTAATTCCATTAATAATAGTTGAAGTCTCCATTTGAACTATGCTAAGTTTCCACTAATGTCAAATTGCAATCACAGATACAGCCTAACTAGTAGAATACTACTTTATTGATCAATCCAACCAGCCAAAATTAAATCAATCAACAAAGCAATATTAATACATTGAAGAACAAGAATCAAATAAATATATAAATAAATCAAGAACAGTTAGCACAATATCCTTACAATTCAATGAAGTTTAACCTTGACTGACCTTAGCTAGCAAAGCCGTTTAGCAATGCATAATAAAAATAAGAATACAAGAGGAATAAAGGTTGTTGGCACAAATACAAAACCAAGAGGGGGATGAATTGGTTTTTAAAACCTAAAATCAGATTAGTAGGTACTTAATAAAAACTGAAAATGATTTAACAAAATAACAATATAAGTACAAATAATGAAGAGTAAAGAGCTTAGTGATGAGTAGTAATTTGAGCCCAAAATGTGGAGGTGAAAACTTGTTCTTTCAATCTTGCTAAGCTACAAACTCTTCAAAGTAATATTAGAAGCAAAGGTGTAAGTGTGTGTTAATCAAAGTAAACATAGATAACCATAAAAGAGGTAAGAGAGAAGAGATCAAACACAAGTGATTTATGGTGGTTCGACCTAGCCAAGCCTACATCCATTACCGAAGCTCCTTACTTAGGATTTCCCACTTCACTATCTTCCTTCTTGGAAAATAATACAATCAATTGCTTCACGGGGGCAAGCTACCTAATCACCTCAACCTTCACAGGTGCTTGATAACCGTTACAACCTTCCTAAACTTCACAGGTGTTAGGAATCTTTACAGCCTTCCTAACTTCAAGGGTGTTAAGAGACCTTGATAACTCTCAAAAAAGTTACAAGATTGTGTGTGAAACACTTCCTTAAAAGGATATACCAATCTAAGAACAAAGGAAGAGACTAGCTCAATACAAATGCATATGCAAGAATTAGCTCTAGAAAGAATTATGCATAAGCTGATTAATTATCCATATTTACATGAGCTTCTTGAGTCCTATTTATATCCAAATATGTCCTCTTGACTGTTGTATAAAGTTTGGATTTGATTTTTTGACCGTTGTGGCACTTTTCCCAAAGCTACTGAGCTTAACTGTTTTTCAGGTAAAAGTTTCACTAGAACTTCTACTCCAAGCATACTTAACTTGCAAAAATCAAACTATGTATACAAGCACATTTTGACCCATTTTTAGTGTGCTACACTTATATTTGGCCCATTTTGATCATATTGGCCAACATTTAAATAAGTACTCTTAATGTAGAAACTTCACCAGAACTTCTACTCCAATAACACTTAAGCACTGGAAGTATTTTATTTAACTATTTTTGGGTCTCAACTTTTTTTATCTAACTTTCACCTGCTAGAATCTTTTTGATGATTCATACTTGTGGCCAACTCTTCTTTTGGACTTATCAAAACACATCAATAGATAAGAACACATTTTCATTAATTAAGTCCAAATTAATTCTTTCTTAATATATTCATATTTTTTAATTTATTGTTTCTCTTGAAAACATCCAAAAATTCACATTTAAAAGTTCAATGTCTTAACTATAAATTAAGCATCAATTAATGTCAAATTTACCTTTGACATAAATTAACACATCATGCCCATAAATTATTATGTGAGTTCAAGAAATCATTTTTATCTATATCAAATATGCAAATTAATCCAATTTCACTTAATAATAATTTATCATTATTTGTCATCATCAAAACATATTAAATAAACATAAGAGGTCAACAAAGGTATGTTGTTCACTCTTGAGTTATGTAGAAAATAATGGCTAAAAGGTTGAGAGAAAGAGAGTCAAACTAATGACTAGGTATTTACATCAAATACCCAACTCATAAACCTATTTAGACTTGTCCAAAAGTTCCAAAAATATCCTTCCTAATAAACTAGGATCTTCATCCTTTGATAGCCACATCCTAATGCCCTTTAGAAGTCATAATAAGTGATGTCGGGTCATATTTTGCATAGCTGCACTAGTTTCCAAAACTGTCCATCTCGTTAAGGCCTTGCTGTAAGCACCTAGAATCTGGTTTCGTCACAAAACAGCTCTAAGTCACCCTTTTTATACCAAATAAGTCCCTGAATGAATTTAAACATAAACTAACATAAATACACATAAATACAAATATAATGCATGCAAAACAATATTAAAATGCCAATGCAAATATGCATGAAATGTAAACTAATGAATCTCCCCACACTTAAACCATGTTTGCCCTCAAGCATGTGATAATCCAAAGATAATGAAAATACCCAACTCTAAATCACCCTTCCTATCCCCACTTCTGGGTTAACCGAAATCGATATGTACCGAAAATCTAATAAGGAATATAACTAGCACCAGGTTAGCCAACAATCTAAAAGATTAGTCCCTACACTAGTGGTGCCACTTGAGAAACAACAAAACTACACCTTCATGGATAATCACTCAATCCCTCAAAAGTGTTTAGGGTGAAATGTTTACACATATTGATGTTTTGGATCCAGTCCATGTCTGTCCAGAATTGCGTGCTTCAGCCTATTTAAGTGTGTTTCAAGAATCAATTGAGGGATCCATCCTTAGACACGAAAATACACATATTGTAGGTCAAAGAGAGAGCTGGGTATTGAAGAGGAACACGCCTTAGAGTGAATCAATGCAAAAATTGAGTGGATTGCTTAGAGATTGAAGGATTCTTAATGGGTTTTCTCTTCTTCTCTTGGTTTTCTTTCATACTTGTTGTTGTGTTCTTTGTAATCATGAGCTATTCTTATTGTATCTAGATGTTGAATCCCATTAGGACTTACCTGTGTGAATCTCAACTCTGTCACTAAGTCACTCGTTCATGCAATTGGACCGTAGGAATTCCTAACATACGTCAACCTCTCTCTCGAGTTAGCTAACATCTAACGTCAAGTTGATGAACCAAAATCTCTTCCTAATTAAAACCCCCACTTTGCGTTAACAATGATTTATGAATTCCCATATTAAGTTTGACCTTAATCCGGAAGATTTATGCCGATCTATCTCTAGGTTTGTGTGCAACTCCTCTTACCTATGAGTGATTCTAAACATGCTATAAATCTCTCGATTCTCATGCATGCAATCAATTATCGAATCAAAACACCGGTAGAATGAATTCAATAATAACAATAAATATCATAGGCAAGTCTCAATTAATGAATCAAGCAACAAAATAACGCAATCCCAATCAATAGTTCATCCTATGGTTCATCACAACTAGATGCAATAAGAATTTAACTCATGATTACAAATAACACAATAGCAAGTATGAAAAGGAAACCAAGAGAAGAGAAAACCCATTGAGAATCCTTCAATCTCTAAGCAAGCCACTCAATTTTTGTTTTGATTCGCTCCAGC
>CAODLS010684904.1:0-10218 GCA_948243855.1 Flueggea neowawraea
CCCCCTTTTTGTGTCATCAAAAAAGATATGCAAAATCAACAATCTCCCCCAAACAATCAAAGGAACCAATACACACAATTATAGCTCCCCTTAAGAAAATGCATAAGTAAATAGAGCATGAAAGAAATAAAACTCCCCCTGAATATTTCAAAAGAATGTATAGAGAGGTTTAAACAAATATCTCCCCCTTTGAAAATCAATATAAGAAATCAACACAGTGGTAAACAAATTCATTAAATAATCAAAAATTACATAAAAATCAAAGTTGAATGACATTTTTAAATTCAGGGAAAAGGTACCACATTTTCAAGCTTCTCCTTGGCCTTGATGGCTGTTAAGCATATTCCTCCAATTTTATCATCATCACTAAAACTGGAATCATCATCAAAAATCATACTTTTTCTCCTTTTGCTATGCTTCTTCAAATAAGGACAATCTAGCATAGCATGTCCCGATTCATTACATTCATAGCAAATAAGCTTGCTCTTTTTCTTGCTGGCATTCTTTGCCTCTTTTTCCTTGCTGAGAAATTTGCAGAATTTCTTTATGAGGCGTTCCACTTTATCAGTATTGTCCTCGTCTTCATCATCATCCTCACTTGAGCTTGAGCTTTCAATGTATTTTGAGGATGCATTGAGAGTAATGTCGATGTCCTTTTTCTTCTTCTTCTTGCTGCCTTTATCTTCTTCTTCCAAACTCATTTCATGTGTGAGTAAGGATCCAAGTAATTCCTCCAATATGAGAGAAGAGAGATCTTTGGCTTCAAGGATAACATCCTTCTTGGAAGCTCACAATTTAGGCAAGGACTTTAGAATTTTCCTCACAATCTCAAAATTTGTATATGATTTTCCAAGAGATTTGAGTCCATTGATGATGTTATTGAATCGATCAAACATTTCTTGAATGGATTCTTCATCCTCCATTTTGAACATCTCGTATTTATGAACAATGAGGGAAATCTTGTTCTCTTTGACTTGAGAGGTGCCCTCATAAGTAATCTCCAAAGTTTTTCAGATCTCACGAGCATTCTCACACTGATAGACTTTGTTGAACTGAGATTTACTCAATACACAGAAAAGGATGTGCATGGCTTTGTTGTTGTATCGCACCATCTATTTGTCATAATGTGCCCATTCTTCTTTTGTTTTGATCCTTTCAACATCATTGACAGTCTTTTTGGGGACATAAGGACCAACTTCTACAGCATCCCAGATTTTCTCAACTTCACACTTGAGAAAGACTATCATTCTTGTTTTTCAGTATGTATAATCACTGCCGTCAAAGAAAGAAGCTCTATTAATCGTCAGACCTTCATATCTATGAATACTATCAAGAAATGTCATTTTAGGGATCTTTGACTCTTTTGATGTTAAGCCAAATAGAAATTATCAAGAGCACAAGCTCTAATACCAATTGTAAGATTCGGTCCTAATAAGAATGACAATTCAACAGGGGGTGAATTGAATTTTTAGCAAGTTAAAAACTTTGTTGAAAATATTTTGCAAATTAAAATAAATAACAAAGCTTAAAACAAATAAAATCAAAGTATAAATGCGAAAACAATAAAATCACCAATTCACAAATATAAAGTAAAGTAAATAGAGTAAGGAGAGAGAAAACAAAACCTCAATTTATAGTGGTTTGGTCCTCCTTGACCTACGTCCACTCCTTGAGTTTCACTCAAGAATTTCAATCCACTATCTCCTCATTTTCGGGTGGAGAGAAACAGTTTACACCACTTGTTTTTTGCGGGCTCAACAAGCAAACCGTTACACCTCTAGTTTTTGTAGGAAACAAACTAGGAAACCTTCAACCTCTCTTGTAGAGTTGTAAAATTGGAACCGGAACCGTGAAACCGAACCGGAACCAGACCGGTCAAAACCGAAACCGAACCGAAACTGGAACCGGCCGACCAAAACCGACGGGTTAGGTTTAGGTTCCGGTTCCACGTTTTAAAAATCGTCGAACCGTCGTTTAACCGGTGGTTTGAACCGGCTGTTCACTGGACCGTTGGAATCGCCGGTTCTAACCGTTGGAACCAGTGGTTCCAATAGTTTTTTTTTTCAACTCTATAAATACCCTACCCCATTCTTACCAATTTTACACCATTTTCTCTCTCTCAATCTCAATCTCTTCTACACTCTCTCAAAAATTTATTTTTCTATAAATTACTCTTATTAATTATTTATACATTTTATTATTATAATTACGTTTTCTACATTTCTCAAAGTTATTTTTTATAATTACATTTTTCAAATTTTTTCTACTTTTTTACTATAGTTTAATTTAGTTATTTAGTTCTTTCATTACATTTAATTAATATTTGCATATTTATTTTGTAGTAATGGAAAATTTTGGTGGAAATAGAAATTTTGAAAGTTTTGAAGTTGAAAATATTGGAACTCAAGAGAGTCAAACTCATAAACAAAATTTAATGAGTTTTTTTTTTCTAATTTTGTTTAAAATTTAATGAGTTTTTTTTCCTAATAGAATAGTTAATTTGTTTAAAAATTATTAAAAAAATCTTTGGAATAAAATGTATTATTGGTATTATAGTTAATTATTGAATATAACAAAAATTACAAACCAATTGACGGGATAAAATAACGGATTAAAAACAAAATTTTGAAAAAAAAAAAGAAAACAGGAAACCGAGCCGGAATCGAACCAAACCGAAATCGAATCGGCGATTAAACCTGTCAAAATTGGAACCAGAACCGAACCGAATCGAAACCGGACCAAACCATAAAAATCACGGTTCAATTCCGATTCTCACATTTGACAAACCGAAACCGGCAACAAGTCTACCTCAGGTTTATCAAAATCAACTATTACATATTCGTAATTTTAAGAACAAGTTGGTTCCTGACATTAAAAATAGCTTAGACAGAGTTACCATGAAATGAGAAACCCTTTTCATATCCGTTCCTCTCTTCCCTTCACCCACAAAATAAACAAACAAATAAATAAAAACAATTAAGCAATATCGTTCTTCTCTGCCCTCCTCTATTCTCTACCCAAAAACGTGCCCCGAACATCAAACCTTTCTACTCTCTCTTCAACCGTGAACGAGACATGCACGACACCATGAAATGGATTTGGGGCTAAATCGTCGTTGTTTTACTGCAGCAGACGATTTTGTTTCCAAAGACATAGAGGACGAGAATAGATTCAAGCCCGACCACTCAACTCACACTCGCACTACCTAGATTGAGACCCATCTCTATTAGATTATTTTTATCCTTTAATTATGTAATCTAATTCTGTAATTTACTTTTAAAATTTACCACAAACAAACAAAATTAGAATATCATCTTTAAAAAAATATCATTGGTTACCTATATTCAATTGTTGTATTATACTTGCTCCTTGTGTTGTCCTTTTTTGTCACACAAAAGAGATTTTTTAAGGAATATTTTATGTAAAAAATTTACAAATAAATATTTTTACCTAATTAAAATATATTTTCTTAATCTATGTGTAAAAATAAAAAAAATAGAAAGAAACAATAATATTTAATGTTGTAATAATTAACCGATTTAATGTTTGTTTGAGGTATATACATAAAAATGATCAACTTATACTAGGTGTAAATATTTTTAACTTATTCCTAATTTTTTAAATCTAAAAAAAAGATGATGAAAATATAGTGTAAATTAAACAAACTTACACCTAATAGCGGAGGGAGGTGGGGTCAGCCGGAGGTAGCAGACTCCTATCACCCCCACCGCCGACCCATTTCTGCCCTTCAGTTAAGGCGAATTTGGTCAAGTTCCCACAAATTCAAGAGAAATTATTCATGGAAATCAAATAAGTATTAAAAGACATGGACGAAGTGAAGGAAGAGGATTTGCAAAAGATGCAATAGTTAAAAGCAATAGTTTTAACATTTCAAAAAAAAAAAAGCAATAGTTTTAGAAGGGTCAAGAATACACCCACTTTTTTATATATTTTTTTTAAGAAAAAAAAAGAATACCCCCACTTAGACTTTTTGTCTTGCCTCGTACAGATACTGAAGATGTACAATTGGGAAAATATGTGTACCAAGAAATGGAACAATAAATTTCATGGTAGCTGATATGAGTTGGGACCCAAATGTGTGGGAAGATCCAATGGAGACCTGAAAGGTTTTTGAGTAGTGGAGGGGAAGGGTTTGACATAACGAGAAGCAGAGAGATTAAGATGATGCCATTTGGGGTTGGGAGGAGAGTTTGTCCTAGCCTTGGTTTGGCACTACTTCATTTGGAGTATTTTGTGAAAAATTTAGTTTGGAAATTTGAGTGGAAAGCTGTGGTTGGAGATGATATTGATCTTTATGAGATGCAAGAGTTCACAATGGTTATGAAGAATCCATTGAAGGCTCATATAAGTGCTAGGTTCCAAAATTGATATCGTTGTAGCCTATTTTTTGCATTAATTTACTCTTTTTCTTGTAGTGACTGAAAAATATTAATATGATAGAATACACTGAAGGTTCATGCTGCTTAATATGCCAATTTCAGAACTCATGCTTGTTAATTTCAGACAACTAAGTTCGTCATTAATATGATTATACTCTATGAACTGTTGAAAATATTTCTCAATCTTGAAGAGGCATTGGAATGAAGCAAGACACAAAAGAACCTATCAGCCTTGTGTCTTGGAATATAGTATGCCAGCCGAAAGCCAGAGGGAGTCTTGGAATACGTAATTTGCGCCACTGCAATAATGCTTTCATACTGAAACTGGCTTGGCAAACTATTACATCTCCTGAAAAACTTTGGGTTTAAATTATGCTAGCGAAGTACATGAGAAGGTGTGTGGACTTAATCCCAGCTCTGAAGACCAGTAGAAGTTCACATTTATGGAAAGGCATTGCTAAAGTTTGGCAGGATATGTTAGAAGATATCCGTTGGGCTGTAAGTAATGAAAAGAAAACATGTTTTTGGACAGATGTCTGGGTCAGTGATAGGTGTCTTCAGCAGTATAGCCTAGAGGAGTTAGACCATAACGAGATGAGCTGTACTGTTAACACTTACGTCGAAGCCCAGGGAGACTGGGATTGGGAAAATATTCAAAGGATTCTACCTAACATTTGTTGTGACTTCCTTGTAAGGATAAAGCCTCCAAGAGTTGAAGATGGTGAGGATCAAATGTATTGGTGTTACACAAATGGGGGTAATTTTACAACTGCCTCTGCATATGAGATGCTTGGGAACAATCAATGGCAACAAAAAGAGCAAAAATGGAGTTTTGTATGGCGCTTTCAAGGTCCGCAAAAGATTCGTACATTTCTCAGGCTTCTTTTTTCACAATGCTTTGTTAACTAATGAGCAGGGATATAAACGACATATGTCTAATAGCCCTTGTTGTGATTGTTGCCCCGACCAAAGTGAGTCGTGGGATCACATTATGAAGTATTGTATTTTTGCTCATGCTGTTTGGAACAACCTTGTGGAGGATAAGTCTGTTAGTGAATTTTTAAATGATGATAATGAGGCTTGGCTGATTAATAACTTGAAGAAAAACAAAACGAATAGTGCTGGAACTCCTTGGAATGTTGTTTTTGGAACTGCATGCTGGTTTCTGTGGAAATGTCACAATGAACGCATTTTCACCAAGAAAATTATCACCAGAATGACTGACCGGATCAAAGTGTAAGCGGACGAGACCTTCAAAGCAATGCAAGGAATTCAAGGTATGAATGCAGATGTTACCAAAAGAATGGCAGCAAGCGGCTGGAAACCTCCGGAGCAAGGATGTGTTAAATTGAACACTGATGGATCACATATGGTGAATTCTGGATCCGGATCAGCAGAGGGCCTACTGAGGGATGTGGAATGTAAATGGCTGAAGGGATTTGTTTTCAATTTGGGCAAATGTTCCCCTCTTAATGCTGAACTTTGGGGAATCTACAAAGGGCTGGAGTTTGCTTGGCAGGAGGGATATGGGAATGTATGTGTGAAGAGTGATAATATTATTGCTACACACTGGATCAAGAGGAAGGAGACAGTAGCTAATCAACAATGGGCTATTGTGGATGCTATTAAACGTTTACTTCGCCAGGATTGGAATGTTAATGTATCCCATGTTTATAGAGAGTGTAATGGTGCGGCGGACTGGTTAGCTAAGCAAGGCCATTTACTCCCTCGTGGTTTCCACGGATTAGTGCAACCCCCCACTGGATTGAGAGATATTCTTGCCAAGGACACTCCCGCATTTAGTAACTCGATAGTTAATAGTTAATTAGTAGGTTTCTCTGTTTTGTTTCCTCTGTATTTATGCTTATTTCCCTCAGTTTGTCCTTTGTAATCACAATTTTCTTCCGCCACAAGTGAGACATTAATAATTTGTGAGGTGTTGCCCTCTTATAAAAAAACAATTGATCCAACCATTGAAAAATGATTCATTTTTTAGTAAGAAAGTATATTTTGTGGTGCTTGTAGCAATAGGAACTAGCCACAACAAAGTTTTTTTATTGCTGCTTTTGAAATTCCAAGTTTATTTAAGTAACAGCCTCACTACAACCATTTCACTACAAGTTTATTCAAGTAACAAGCACCCCCTGTGTCTGTGGTCTTGTACAATTGGATGCCGGCCCACCTCTTTCTAAGTCCTGACTTCGCCACTGCTTACACCTAGTATAAGTTGATTCTCCATCGCACACACATACACACATTTTTGCATATTATATTTTACGTCTATGTAATCTATTAAATTACCTCAAACAAACAATTTTGTTATAATGAGAGAGCAATAGTATATATAAGATATAGTTTAAAGAGCAAATGTGATGTTCAATCATATGGGTAAGCTCACAATTTTTTGTTAAAGAAAAAACTTGCCTCATTTCGTAAATTCAAAAAACAAAAAAAGCAAAGCATGCATTGAGTCCTTTCTTCTTTACTTAATACACTTATATTCTAGATTCATAAACTAATTCAATTTCTGGCTATTAGCTCTCTAAATATGCATTATTAGCTTCTGCTGGTGTGTGGGGCATAAATACTATAAGAATGCCTTAATACTAATGTATTTCAATAAGCGAACGGGATCAAGTCATGGCAAAAGATGATAAAGAGACATTGAATAGCCGATAGTACAAGATAAGAACAAGGACTTGAAATTTTCAATTAGTTGGTGATGTACCTTTTGTTTTAGGGGCTCATGTTGTTCTCCATTTGAACTATTTCAGTTGAAAAAAACATGATTCTAGTCTAATTTTAGCCAAGCCATTTTCAGCTCCATCTCGATTCAAAATCAGCCTATGGTCATCCTTATTTGTAAGTGAGTGGTACAACTATATTCTAAAAACTTCAATTTTGAACTAATACGACAATGTGATGAGCATAATGCGTAACAAAAAATACAACGCTAGAAAGAAACACATATTATGGCTTGCAACGTGATTTGAAAAACAAATACGTCAATGCCAGATTAACAGAAATGGTAACAAAATAAGTAAATGTTTTCAATGACATATTAAAAATTTGAAACCTTGATTAAATGGTTGAATCAAGTCTTTCTATTTTTTCATGTGTTTTATTTCATCAATGAATTTCATGCATTTTTATCATTCTAATTTGTTTAGAGTATTAACTTTAGGCGATCTATCCCTAGAATTTTGTGTGTCTATCTTCCAACTTTTTATAACAAAATAAAACGATGTAAAAAGTCCGTGCGCTTATAATTTTAGAAAGTTGAACTATACGCTTATTATTTTTAAAAAAACAACTTGTAGTTTAAAAATTTGGATCATAAGCTTGTAATTATGATTAATTAAACTAAATAACTAACATGGGCGGCTTTTGAATCTTGGCCAAAACGTGTGGACGCAATATTTGACTGGTAAAAGAAAAAAAAAATCCAACAATATTTGAAAGATAAAAAGAAATTACAGCAGGTTAATCATTTCAGCAGTAAAAATCCACCATCAACAACCAAATCATGGCCAGTTATCAACTCAGACTCATTACCTGCTAGAAACAACACAGCCTCAGCCACATGCCTACTCTTCAACGCTGCTCCTTTTAAGCACATATTTTCTTGGTATATTTTCTCTCCGAGCTCATCCCACCGTACACGTGTCGAGTCAACGACTTTGCCATCCCGTACGGTGAGACGCAGTTCACCCTAATCCCGTGCACCCCTAATTGCACACTTGCTGATCTCATCAACCCTATCACGGCGTGCTTGGACATGACGTAATCCGTCATCCGTTTGCTACCGTGTCGGGTGCACACTATACTGCCCCTCACTCGCCCGGCCACCATTGCACGCCCGGCGTGCTTCACACACGTGGCCATTCGTCGTGCGTTGATTGAGAGTAAACGGTCAAACCATGAAAGGTCAAGGTTAATGACGGTCTGATCCGGTTTTGATATAATTCCAGCATGGCAGCATTGCTAAACATAATGTCTAGCTGGCCAAAATTTTTGGACCGTCCAGTCCACTAATGACTTGACTTGCTCTTCATCCCTAACATCACAGTGCTTGTAACTACAATTGTGTGCACCAATTGATGCAGCAATTTCTTGGCCTAATTCATCTTGGATGTCCGCAATTACCACCATCCGACTGCCGTGTTCGGCAAAAAGACGGGCGGTTTCCTCCCCCATGCCGCTCGCTCCGCCGGTGACTATGGCAACCTTGCCTGCAAGCTTCTTGTTGTTGTTGATCGGCAACGTGGATTCAGCCATTGTAAGTATTAAAAGAATTGGTTACAATAGAAATTCAGGTAAGACTAAGTGAATTGAATAACTTATAGGAAAAATGAAAAAAAAAAAACTTACCAATCGCATATTATATTCAGCAACTTGAACATTTTTTGTAATTTAGTGATTCTATTTTGTCCATGTGGTGTTGATATTTTGTAGTGATTTGGCATGTTGCAATATGTTAAACGGGTTTGATGTTCAATTATTCCATGTGCGGCACGCCCTTGACAGCAATGTTGCATTATTGCAGAACAGGACGTGGTTGTGACTAAGATAAGAAAACATGGCCTTCTGGTATTGAATTTTTTGTCTCTCAGTCAAATTTAGTACTAATTTTCAAGATTTGCAATATTTTGGATTTTGGATCCATTATCTTGTCATTGATTGAATGGTCATTGTAAAAAAATTTATACTGTCAATTTTGAATCTCTTTATATTTAAGTTTTTGTACACATCAATGCAGAAAACGACTCTAACAGCAATGTTTGTGTCATTATCAAGGGCCGCCTGATCTTAGCTGATGGCAATTTCCAGAATTACTGATCATGAAATTAAGCTGACAGTTTTTCTGTCAAATTCTGAATTTCAGTGAAGAAATACAATTTATTTTCTCAGTTGTAATGCACTCAATGACTGAGTTTTGAAGCTTGCAAGTGCTTATTACACGCACACACACACTCACGGTACTGAGGCAACTTGCAAGTTACATATTGACGCTTTGATTAGAGAATCCACCATCTATGACAAGATCATGGCCAGTAACAAATTCGGAATCATCGGATGCCAGAAACAGTACGGCATCAGCGATGTGTTTCACTCGAAGAACACCTCCTTTCAGGCTTGTAGTGACCTCAAAGAACTTCTCAGCTTTCTCTGCATCCATCTGATACTTCCTGCACAGCATTGGTGTACTCACTGCGTATGGAGAAACATAATTCACCCTGATGCCATACTGGCCAAGCTGCTTGCTGCCACAACGAACCAGGCCTAGAACTGCATGCTTTGACATAAAGTAGTCAGTGTTCCTTGTACTACCACAGCTTGCAGCAATACTAGCTGTGCACACAATGCTACCCTTCACGTGCCCCTGGACCATGGCGGATGCTGCGTGCTTGACGTACGCTGCCATTCCCCTCACGTTCACTGCAAATACTTGATCAAAGGCTTGTAAGTCAAGATCAAGAATTGTCTGATCTGTTGCTGCTGCAATTCCCGCGTTGCTAAACATGATGTCGAGCTGCAAATAGTTTTGTAGGGTCCATTATATCAAGTGTTGGACTTGATCTTCATCTGTGACATCGCAGTGAATGTAGCTGCACTTGTTGGTACCAATTGATGCAGCTACTTGCTGGCCTAATTCGTCCTGGATGTCGGCTATGACAACCATACGAGCACCATGGTCTGCGAAAAGGCGAGCAGTGGCCTCTCCGATTCCACTTGCTCCGCCAGTGATTATGGCAACTTTGCCTTGCAATTTTTGGCTGGAAAAAATATACTCTTTTCTCTCTGTTTCCACCCCTGC
>CAODLS010684998.1:0-19842 GCA_948243855.1 Flueggea neowawraea
TGTAGGTTGATAAGAAATCATGTGATTTTTTATCTTAATTTTTTTGAAAAATATTTAGAAATATCTAAAAGTTTAAATTTTCCTTTTTGTTGTCCATTTAAGTTTCCATGTTTGATAAATATGGCATTGTTAGTAACAAAAAGTTCATGAATTAATTATTTTTAGGTAACAAACAGCTATGTGGACCGCCTCTAGATCCATGTCCAGCACCAACTAATGCTCCCATTGATGTAACACATAAAAAGAAGAGCAACATTCTAAGATTGCTTATCATTGTAATTGTTATAGTGGTACTACTAGCTTTAACTATTATAGCCATTGCAATATTCTACCAAAAAAAGAAGAACACAACACAATTTGAAAGGAGCTCATCAGAACTAGAAAACTCAAACAAAATTGCACCATCACATGTTGGAGATCCAGCACCATCAGACACAATGTCAGTGAGCAGCCAAGCAAGGCGCGCCGACGCTGGGAAGTTATCATTCCTCAAGGATGATATTGAGAAGTTTGATTTGCAGGACTTATTAAGAGCATCAGCTGAGGTTTTGGGGAGTGGAACGTTTGGAGCTTCATACAAGGCTGTTGTGAGAGGGCAAGCCTTGGTTGTGAAGAGGTATAGGCATATGAACAATGTAGGGAGAGAGGAATTTCATGAACATATGAGAAGGATAGGGAGGTTAAAGCATCCAAACTTGTTGCCTCTTGCGTCTTATTATTATAGGAGGGAAGAGAAGCTTTTGGTATCTGAATTTGTGGAAAATGGTAGCTTAGCTAGTCACCTCCATGGTAAGTTCTCCTCATCTCTCTAGGTAATTTTTTCTTGTCATGTCTGACATCTTTTAATAGTTTGTGTCCATCTAACTAATCCTTTTAATATAAAACGTGTCACTCTTTTTATTGTTTAGTTATTACAACTATAAAACATGCTTTACATTATTTATTATTTATCAAATTCACTCTTTCCAAAAACATTGCAAAGATGCTCTTTCGTATTTAAGTATAGTCAAAATCTTTTTACTTATATGAATTCTTTGATACTAATTGTAACAAAATTTGTGTTGTCAAACAACTAACTAATCTTTTTTATATAAAACTTATCATTTTCTTTTTGTACTACTATAACTATAAAACTTTTTGTTCATTATCTATCATTTACTAAAGTCGCTCTTTCTAAAAGCATTCCAAAAACATCTTTTGTTTAAGAAAATACTAAAATTCTGATTATTATTCTCATATGAAGTTCTTGACAATAATTATTACAAAATTTGTGTTGTTTAGGAAATCATTCAATGGAAGAGCAAGGGCTAGATTGGCTAACTCGTTTAAAGATAATCAAAGGAGTTGCAAGAGGCTTATCATATCTCTACAGTGAACTTCCTATACTAGCTCCCCATGGTCATCTAAAATCTTCAAATGTCCTTCTTGACGACTCCTATGAGCCACTCCTAGCAGATTATGCTTTAAGGCCAGTGATTAATGCTGAGCATGCACATATGCTTATGATCGCTTACAATTCACCAGAATATGCACAACATGGTCGGTCGTCAAACAAGACCGATATATGGAGTTTTGGAATACTAATATTGGAAATACTTACCGGAAAGTTCCGGAGAATTATCTAACACCAGGATATGATCGTAATGCGGATTTGGCGACATGGATTAATTCCATGGTTAAAGAAAAGAGGACTAGTGAAGTGTTTGATAAAGAAATGCCGGGGACGAAAAATAGTAAAGGTGAAATGATAAACTTGTTGAAAATAGGGTTGAGTTGTTGTGAAGAAGATGTGGAGAGAAGGTTGGATATTAAGGAAGTTGTTGAGAAAATTGAGCAATTAAAAGAAGGAGATCATGAAGAATATCATGTTCGTAATGAAGGGAACGCAATTAGTCGAGTTAGATCAGCAAATGAGGGTGATTTTTCCTCTGCTTTGGACTGATGATTGGCAAGAAGGAAAAATGAAAGCAAATCACATATAGAAAAGGAGTTAAGCCAACTTAACTCTAGCGAAATAACAAAAAATACTCTCATAAGTTTCATGTA
Source organism: Flueggea neowawraea (assembly GCA_948243855.1). NCBI lineage: Eukaryota > Viridiplantae > Streptophyta > Magnoliopsida > Malpighiales > Phyllanthaceae > Flueggea > Flueggea neowawraea. Next base: position 2,047 of record CAODLS010684998.1, read on the forward strand.
TGAGCATTGATACACTTATTAATTTGCTAGAGTTGAGAGAAAAAGACTTGGCTCAAATACCAGATTGGAACAGAAAATTGATATATTTAAGTGATAAGGGAATGTTCCCATAAACAAGAAGATGTCTAGCTAGGCTATAGTGTTTCCTTATCATGATGAAATTAAATAGTGTAAACAATTGGGGGGATTTTTAGCAGATAGAAATTTCTTTGAGTTTTTGGAGAAGGCAAACGAAAACAATACCAATTTGATTCTTTTTGTTCAATTAGGTTTGTGGACACGTCCGTTGCGAGATAATATTTTGAATACATAGCTATCTCATATATGCAGTACGAGACATAGGAGGACGTCCAAACCATAAACCAATCTCAATGAGCATCGAAATTACCTAACATGACAAAGAAATTAAAAGAGAAAACTATGAAAGAATCACGCATAACACCCAAAAACTTATAAGATGACAATGCAAATCAGCTAAAAATATCAACACAATAACAACCGACGTTTATCCTTGTTTCATGACATCAAATAAAAACCAAACCAAAACATGTGCTAGGCCCATTTTGGTTTTCGGGCACGCAAACAGCCGATAGAAGATGACTATGATTTCTCTGTTTGTTCTTCGCTTAAGCCTACCAAGTGCATATAAAAAATACTTTAATCTATCACGATATATATTTTGGTGATAATCGTAACAGGTTTGTGTTAATCTAAAAAAATAGAGATAAATGTTTTTCTGAAAAAATATTTATGTGAACAATTTCAAATCTATTTAAGAATAAAAGGTTTTCACCTTATTTGTTTTTATTTACTACAAATTTTGCCGTTTTGCTTTTTTAAACAATAAATTCACCTTCAATATCTCTACAATCAGGTCATTGACTCATCACTAACTTATTATTGTTTCAATTAAAATCAAATTTTCTTTAGATTATTATAATGTTGTCATTTATCATTATCTATGATAATAATGTTTGGATTGATGATTTATACTTTAATGCAGTTTAATTGGTCTTAAATTGACAGAGTAAATATGGACAATATTGTCCATCTTTATCAATTTTATTGACCAAGCAGTGTTAAAATTAAGAAATTATTATTGATTATTTTGTATTAATTATCCAAAAATTATAGTAATTTAGAATTAAAAAGTGGAATAAAAATTTCCAAAAAATGCTTTTTCCATATCTGGACATTTATAAGTATTATGATAATTAGTTTAATGATTGTTGTTGTTTTTTTCTTCTTTTTAGAACTCTCTCACACCCATTAATTTTGTATACAACTGCATCATATATATTTTTTAACTAAAATAAGCATTTCATTGCTGTAAATCTTTATTACATAAAGCTTCTAGGCTCAATGGATTATATGACAACCAATCTAAAGGCCAGATAGGGTTACAAGCTTGCTTAGCTGAGAAATCTACAACAGCATTGGCAGATCGATGAACACAACATAAATCCACATTAGAGAGACCATCTAAAAGCTTCATAATGTCTAATACAACAACATTAATCTCCCAAGGGCATAAACTAACAATAGTAACAGCCTGAAAAATCAACATAGCATCAAAATAGATAACAATGTGTTGATATAAATCAAACAGATATGCAAACTTTACAGCCAGCCTAAGGCCATAAGTTTCAGCCACCAGAGGGGAGTTACAATATACTTTAGATAAAGCTCCATCGAAAATCTTACCGTTATGATCATGAACCATCGTCGAAATACCAACTGGTTTGTCACAAGCCGTCCATGAGGCATCACAATTAATGGTAAGTGAATTGCAAGATGGCTTGTTCCAAACCCGAGATTGAGTACTAGGCTCTAAAGACCCTGAGATGGCAAGTGGTGTAGGAGTAACTGCAACAGCATCAGCCTCTGTGATCATAATTTGTGCTCTTTTAACAGAAGATAATGGTGTTGGTACTACCTAGTTAAAGCAAAAGTCATTCCTGGATTTCCAAATCTGCCAACACCAATGAACAATAAAAATGAGTCTCCTAGAAACATCATCCATGCTGAACATATCACAAATATCAATCCACCAATTTTGGAAGTTAGTAAATCCATGCGAATCACTCTTATAAGATAATGGACTCGTAAGCCATGATGCTCTGGCATAAGAACATCTAAAAACCATGTGCTCTAAAGACTCACCTTCCATACAACAAAGATCACAGATAGGAGAGTTAGTACACTTAGCCTGCCAAAGCCAAACTTTTGTGGGCAAACCATCATGTGAGCATCTCCACAAGAAATGCTTTGACTTAGAGGAAACTTCAAGCTTCCACACAATGTTCCAATTAATGGAGTTATTAGAGGATGAGGCAAAATCTGTGCCAGCAAAATCAGACTGAGAAGAAGCAAGAGCGAAGTAACCTGATTTAACTGAGTATGAGCTATTCTTTGTGTAATGCCATATGGTGGAGTCCTTTTGTTCGGCAATAGAGAAAGGTATATTTGCAATACACTTAGCTTCCTCAATTGTAAAAAGGTTGGACAAGAGGCTAGTATTCCAAGTTGCTCCATTTTTTTATGCAAGTTTTTTAAACAAGCAGTCCACAGCTCCTACAGGTAGAGGTGAAGAAACTAAAAAGTTCGGCATTCCCAGGACCTAACTGTCCATCCAAACCATAGCAGAATTGACATCCCCAATGTTCTGCCGAATGCCTTTTTGAAGCACCTTCCTTCCTTTGAGAAGACTCTGCCAACCCCAAGAACAATTATGCTTGGGATTTGCTGTCATAAAGGTGCTGTGAGGGAAATATTTCCCTTTAAAAATCTGAGCCCACAATGAGTTAGGGTTGATCAACAACCTTCAAGCTTTTTTTCCAAGCAAAGATTGTTTTGCCATTGACATCTCTTTAAACCCAATCTGCCGCCCTCTTCGGAAGAAAGAAGAGAGACTTCTAGAACCAATGCTTTTTTGATGAATCAATGGATAGCCCCTACCAGAATTGTATTAATTTTCTATCCACTCACTCACAAACTATCTTTGGCATGGCGAAAGAAGGCATTATATAAGATGGCACATCACTTAAAGTAAACTTAATAAGTATCTCCCGACCCACTTGAGATAAGAATTTTTCCCTCCAGGATTGCACGTTTTTTCTGAATTCTACCCTTTATAAATTTCAGAGCCTTGAATTTCCCCTCCTTATACCAATGGTAGACTGAGATAAGTTTCAGTATAAGATGCTTCTGAAATCCCAATTGCAGCACAAACCTCCCTTCTACTGCTTTCTAGAGTTTGTTTGGAGAAGTAAATGGATGACTTCTCAAAGCTGAACTTTTGCCCGAAAAGTAGCCTGTAAGTATCCAAAATCAATTTCCAACAGGAAGCTTCACGCACCGTAGCCTTTCCAAAAAGTAAGGCCTGTTGACCCAAATAGCAAATCAAGAGTGGTGAATTGATTTTTAAAGATCTATAACAATTAATAAAATCGAGAATAATTTTGTAAAGTAATAATATAAGCATAAATAATGAAGAGTAAAAAATTTAATGATGTATAGTAATTGAGTCCAAAATGTGAAGGTGGAAATTTGTTCTTTCAATCTTGCTAAGTTACACATACTTGAAAGTAATGTTAGAAGGAAAGGTGTAAGTGTGTGTTAATCAAAGTAAACAAAGATAAAAAAAGAGAGGTAAGAGAGAAGAGATCAAACACAAGCAATTTATAGTAGTTCGGCTAGACCAAGCCTACATCTACTACCTAAAATCCTCACTTAGGATTTCTCAATTCACTATCTTCCTCCTTGAAAAATAATACAACCACTTGTTTCACGAAGGCAAGCTCTCTAATCACCTTAAGCTTCACGGGTGCTTAAGAACCTTTACACTTTTCCTAAGCTTCACGGTTGTTAGGAGAACCTTTACAAATTTTCTAACTTCAATGGTGTTAGGAGACCTTGATAACTCTCAACAAAATTACAAAAATGTGTATTCAACACTCTCTCAAAGGATATGTAATTCCAAGTTTAATGAGAGAAACTAGCTCAAGACAAGTATATTAGCAAATAATTGCTCTAGAAAGAAATATGCATAATATGATCAATACTTGTAATTTCCTTGAGCTTATTGAGTCTTATTTATAGCCAAAGATGTCCACTTAACCGTTGTATAAAATTTGGAGCCGTTGGGTTTGAATTTGTGATCATTCTAACACATTTTCCAAAACTGTCGAACTTAATTGTTCTTCAGGTAAAAGCTTCACTAGAACTTCTACTCCAATCATACTTAATCTTCAAAAATCAAATAGTATATACATGGACATCTGGACTCATTTTCGGTGGGCTATACTTATATTTGACCCATTTAGACTATCTTGGCTCACGTCTATATAACTACTCTTCAGGTAAAACTTCTACTAGAATTTCTAATCCAATAGTACTTAAGCACTAGAAGTATTTTATTTTACTATTTTTGGGCATCAACTTTTTCGGTCCAACTCTCTGAAATTTTTTGGCCTCAACTTGCTGGAATTATTGAAACTGCAAACTTATGGCCCAACTCTCTTTTAAGACTTACCAAAATACATCATAAGATAAAAACCCATTTATATTGATTAAGTCCAAATAAATTTTTCTTCATATATCAATATTTTCCAATTTATGATCAAACTTCATATTCGAAATTGTGAACTAATGACATCAATGCCTCAATGATAAGTGTAGACAATGATAAACATCCAATGAAATATATTAACTTCATAAATCATTCAATCTCACACAACCATTTTTATCTATATCAAATATGCAAATTAATCCAATTTCACTTAATTAATAGGGTAAAAACATTTGTCGTCCCTGTGTTATATCGAAATTTTCTCTTTGGTTCCTGAGTTTTTAAAAACCTCCTCTACCATTCCCGAGGTTCCATAGAACATTCAGCCGTTTGTCCACCATCAAGGATTCCGTCATTTTTAAAGATGTGGATCTTGCTTTTGGTTATGTGCCCTGGATTTTGAAAAAAAGTAAAACTTAATGACAAAATTACCCCTTGGTGGAATTTAACACACCCAATGTTAGATCCCTTTCTGTTTTCTTTTCTTCTATCCCTATGAAAGTTCTTAAAAGCGAAATATTTTCTTTTCCTATCTTTTCTTCTATCCAAACAAAATCCCATTTGCTTCTTCTATCAAATTTGTTACCGCCCTTTTCCTTGACGATTTCTTCTAGCAGGAACAAAGTAAGTGGATGTGGGAGCGATGAAGACGGAGGTGTCAGATTTGAGAATATATTATGCTCTTGTGGCAGAAAAGTAAGAGTGAAGATTGCAGAAATGGTAATAACAAGGGGAGGTTGTATTATCTCTGTGACAGGGACGTTTGTGGCACTTTTCTAGGGTGGGAAAAACCTATTAGTCATGTGGCTCCTGAAGTAAAATCTGAAGGTAAGGTTTCGGATGAAATTGTTGATTTCAAAAAAGAGATGATGCAAATGAGGCTGAAGCTAGATAAGGAAGTTAACAAATTGAAGAATGTGGCTCAGATTTGTGTTGTAGTGGTTTGTGTTCTGTTATTTGTTGTTGTGGTTAAAGGGTTAAATTAGGGTAGATTTAGGGTTTAGGTTTGAGATCTGTGAAGTGTAATGGCTTGGTTTTTTTGGGTACGTTGGTGCACTTGTTTAGATGGAATCAAGGCTTTGTCTGTATGCCTTTACTTATGCTATGATTGTGTAAGGAGAATGTCAATGCAATGTTGTGGAACACCTTTTATGTTTAAATGAATTTAGCGGTCCCTAATTTTTGGACTTATTTGTCAGTTTCGATGCCTGAGGTTTAACGATTTGTCTCTATCAAGTCCTTGTCACATGTATCACACACATAAATTTCCTAAAAAAACAATTTAAAGGATGACTTTAAAGCATATATTAACTAAACAAAACAAATACCTATATCCAAAAGGGGCCACAACACAAAGATAATATAAAATTGGTCCATCTAATAAATCAACAAGCATTAAAGGCTAACAGAAATTTGTACAAAGTGCATTGTTCAAAAAAAAAATAATGGTGGCATGTGAGATGGAATGGCTTGTTGAGATCAATGCACACTTGTTAGTTGTTGGGACGAGCTTGAAACTCCACTTCTAGTGAATGGTCCAGCCTAAAATAAAGGAGAAACAATGTAAAATGCAAGTATTGTGAAATCTAAATTAGACATGACATTCACATCAAATACAAGTAATGCGAAATGAAATTTACATGTGGTTGCCTTTTCTGTTTCTTCTTTTTTTTGGCGCAATAGCTCCTTTAGGTCTCCCTCTCTTCTTTGTAGCTTGTCCTCCTCTTACATCTACTTCCTTTAAGCTTCTCTTTTTGGCAGTCTTATTTCCTTTGGATCATTTCTTTGGAGCTCCTCTTTGACAACGTCTCTTGTTATGGCCGATATTACCACATAAAGAGCATCTCATTGTTGTGCTTCTTTTTCCACTGGTAGCTTCATCTTCTTCTCTGACCCTAGCTACTCTTGGCCTTCCAAGTAGCTTTTTCATATGTGGGGGCACTACCTTCTCAGCTGGGTTGTCATAAGTTAGATCTGTTGAAGGAATGGGACATATAACACCTGCATATGTGTTCACGTAATTCATAACAGAGAAGCAAGGATGGAAAAACTAGTATGGATCTGTTCTTTTATTGGAAATGATTTTGAGGGCGTGCTTGTAAGGGATTCCAGCTAGGCTCCACTAATTGCATATGCAAGTGTTGGTGTTGAGATTGACAGCATACTTCTCATCATTGTCATGAACTTCATAATCTTCATCTCTACCAGGTAAAAACGCACACTTTATCAATTGATTCATCAATTTTTGCACCATTTTCTTGCAATCTTTAGTAATTGGTCCTTCCATTATGCATCCTTTAGCATACATTCGGTGAAGCCTTACCATCATTTTCTCCCACAATTTGTCCATGATTGTCACTAGCATTGCCATTCTCAAAAGTCCAAGCTTTGAATTAAAAGACTCAGAGACATTGTTAGTTCTATGCTCACTATGAGATGTGTTGTCATATGCGTACCTAGACCACTGTTCATGAGGTTTGGAGTCCAACCAGTCATAAGCTTCCACTGAAATCTCCTTTAGAGCATCCATAGCTTTCTTGAACTCATATTTGCACGTAGCTCTAGTGGCAGCCCAAAATGCATCCTTGATTGCCAATCCTCTAAATTCCTTTTTCATGTATGCATATAGGTGCCTACTGCAAAACCTATGGTTGGCAGAAGGGAAAACCATGTGAACAACATCAATTATGCCCTACATATACAACAATAATAATTAGTAAATACTCACATACATACATGCCAAATCATAACAACATTTAGCAGAGCATCATTAGATACAAAACCTTTTGCTTGTCACTCATGATAGTGTAGGGGACTTCGCCATTATTGGCACCTATGCATAAATTCAAGCAGTCCAAAAACCATGTCCAACTCTCACTGCTTTCACCTTCTGCAATACACCAAGCCACTGGAAAAACACCTTTATCCCCATCCAGAGCAGTGGCTGCTAACAATACACCCTTAAATGGCCTCTTCAAGAATGCCCCATCTATACCAAAGAATGGCCTGCAACCCTTCAAGAATCCCTGAACCAATCCCTTTAATGATACAAACATTCGATGGAATACAAGAGGTTGACTAAAATATGTCCTCTCAAGAAAATTAAACTTCACTACACTTCCTGGACTTGTCTCTTGGAGGACTTGAGAATAGGGTATTAGCTTTGCAGAAGCCTCCTCATGAGTTTCTTCAATTGCCAGTCTAGCATGGAGCTTAGTTTTATACAACTTCCACTTTTTACACTCTAAACCGTAATTCTTTGTCAAATGAGTTCTTATTGCATCTTATGGCATGTCTGATTGAGCTCTCAATTTGTCCTTCAATTGTTTGTATATCCATAACGGAGTAGCATCTGAATTGTGGTGATTAACTCTCTCACATGTGTGAGGGGTTTTTGTTGTCTTGACCTTGAAAGTCATATCATCTTGCAACCTACTAGCTTGAAATCTCCACTAACTGCACACACAATCGTCAATCTCACTTTATCATTCTTGGTCCTCACAATGTCATATCCTCCCTTCACAATATAGTCTCGCAACACATCTCTGACATGCTTAATACCTTTAAAAATCAAGCCACGTCTCCATTCAAAAGTCTCATCCACTAGACCCCTGAGAAATTTCTCACAACCTTTCAATGGATCTGTGTTCTCTATATTAATGTCAGAGTCAACATCATTCACCTAGTCATGTTCGTCTTCAGTTTGGCATTCACTCCAATCACTTCAGATTCACTACCATCAAAGCTACTTCTGGCATTACCTTCATTGCTATCTGTTTCACTCTCATCCATATCACCATCACTGCCATCATTTTCACCAATATATTCATCATCAAAATCGTTGTATTCCTCATCAGATAGGACCACATCATCATCCACTTTGTTGTTCCTGAAACGGTAATGTCCTTTTTTTTCTTTTCCTTCACATGAGCTTTTGTCTTAACTCTTCTTACTTTTGTTTTGGTTTTCTCATACTGTAGTGGATCCTTTTCAGGCTCAACTACATTCTCATTTTCAGCCTCCCCAGCTGTGCCATGATTTTCACTCTTAACTCCATTGTTATGATTTTCAGTGGTTTGTTCCTTGTCCGGCTCAACATGATTGAAGTCAGGTTGAGGTTCAGCCTCAGCCTCTACTCCAAGCTCTTTTTCAGTCTCAACTACATTATCATTCTCAGACTCACCAAGTATGCCATGATTTTCATTCTCAACATCATTCTGATTTTCAGCCTCAACCTCATGAACACTCTCAACATCATACTCCTTTTCAGTCTCATAAACAACAATAGGACAACCAACCTTATAAATTGTGATAGGTATTTTCCTCTCATTTCTATAGCTCTCAAACATTCTCAATACATCTCTATCATTCTCAATAGCAAACCCTCTATGAACTACGAAAGTAAGAACAGAACCTGCTTCAATTAGGAACGACTCCATTGCATGGTCAAAGAGATCCAAGTATGAGTAGCGGTCTGGATCAACATTCTCCACTGTGACATACTCGAAGTCGTACATAAAAGTTATGTCATGTTCTGTCTCTCCCATTCTACAACAACACAACAATAAATTAGGGCCCAAGAGGAATCAATTGTAACACTGAAAATTCATGCAGTTTACTTACTCTGATAGTCAGAGATATCGATTCTTGCAATCAAACGCTTAGATTGTCAAATGCATACTCAATTTCTTCGTCGAGTTCTAAGATGAAAAAAAGAGGAAAAGATATGAAAACTAGAGAAATTAGGGGCTTGAGAGATGGAGATGGATTTCGTCGGAGAGACGGAGTAGAAAGGTTAGGCACTTTTTATAATGCATTAATTAAGAGAGAGAGAGAGAGAGGAGTTGCGTGTTTTAGAGGGAAACATATGTCTGAACTAGCATGGGCAACACGGTCTTTTCACATTTTTCATAACGGTGGACGAACGGCTGAACATTCTATGGAACCTCGGGGATGGTAGAGGAGGTTTTTAAAAACTCAGGGACTGGAGAGAAGATTTCGATATAACACAGGGACGGCAAAGGTTTTTACCCTAATTAATATGTAACATTATTAAACATTATTTGTCATCATCAAAACATATTTAATGAACCTAAGAGGTCAACAAAGGTATCGTCGGCGAACAATAAGTGTGATAGAGGAGGGCAGTGAGGAGCCAATTTCAATCCTTTAATTTTCCTTGTCTCAATAGCAGAAGAAATGGAATTAGAAAAAGCTTTAGTGAGTAAAATAAATAAGTAGGGGATAAAGGGTCCAATTGCCGAATGCCTCTTATGGGAATGAAAGCATTAGAAGGTTGGCCATTTACAATCACCGAATATGAGACCGTTGTGACTAGCACACGAATCCACTCAATCTGTTGCTCTGGAAAGCCAACCCTCCTCAATACACACAACAAGAACGAACATTGAACTCTATCATATGCCTTTAAAGAATCTAGCTTGATTGACATAGAGTGGTTGTGCCCTTTTTTATTATGATTCAAAGAATGGAAGACCTCATGCGCTATCAACACATTGTCTTGAATGAGCTTGCCCCGTATAAATGCATTTTACAGCGAAGAAATAAGTCTAGGCAACCATTTCTTCAGCCTTATAGTAATTACCTTAGTAATAACTTTAACCTTGAAATTACATAAGGAGATCGGTCTAAACTTGGTAATGTTGTGAGGATAAGGGACCTTCAGAATCAAAGCAATATGTGTCATGTTCCATATGGGGCAAGAGAAGCTTGGGAAAAGAATTCTTGCACTGCAAGGACTAGGTCATGCCCCACCAAATGCCAAGATTTGTGATAGAATCAACTCAAAACCCATCAATCCCTAGTGCTTTATCCCTCCATTTGCAAAGACAACAACCTTAATCTCATCAGTGACTACTTGACAAAGATCTGAATTAATATCCCCAGTAACCATAGGATGAATCTGAATGTTAATATTCGGGGCATCTAACAAAGAATATTGGAAAAGATCCTTATAGAACTCAAGAATATGAGTTTGGAGAGCATACTCTTCAGTAATCCAATTATCGATCTCATCCTTTAACTTTGTTATAAAGGTATAGGCTCTGTAGTGCACTGTTGAAAGATGGAAAAAATGAGTATTTTAATCCCCATAGGTGAGTCAATTAATGTGACTCCTTTGGTACCAAAATTTTTCCTCATTAGACCCTTCTTTATCTAATCGGGAGAGTAAGGTTTTTTTGAGCACCTTTTCAGCTGTCGTCACTCTCCTCCCTTGCAAGGCATTAAGCTTTTCTTTGATTAGCTTAATTCTTTGTAAACAATTCCCCCTTCCATGCATAGACGACTCCATCAAATCATTAGCAGCATCTCTACGCTTTCTTGAAAAATTCACCAAAGTCGTCGCCTCTTTAGGTCAGCAGTTTCGAGTAATTATTTCAGTTAACCCTTCCATTTGCTCCCATTTCTGTTCATATCTAAACCTCCTCCTTCTCCTATGTTTATCACCGTTGATATGCAGTATAAATGCTCAATGATCAGACCGAATGAAGGATCCATGTTCTACAAAACATATTGAAATTTCAGTCTCCATTCTGAATTGGCAATGGCTTTGTCTAAGTGTTCTAATATATTGGCCGCCCCCTCTCTGCTGTTAGTCTAAGTGTAATTCCCTCCTATAAAGCCTAGGTCAATCAAATTCCATCTTTCCATAAAACTAACCATTGGGGAATCAAAAGTTCTATTCAAACTCTTACCCATAACTTCAGTACAATCTAGAACCACATTCAAATCCCCTACACAAATCCAAGCACCTGATACCATTTGGCCCAACCTATCCATATTAGTCCACATTTTTTGTTGGTGTGCTCTTTCTGGTTCACCATACACAAAGGAGAGTAAGAAATATGGTTGCAAGACAACCTCGACATGAGTGACATTTATTGTTGCCTCAAGTATCTGGAATTGGAAAGGTTCATTTCACCATAGAGTTGTGCCACCCAATAGCCCTTGCAGATCCACATAATAGCTATTAGCAAAGTGATTTTATCGCCGGAATCGTTCTATAACTGTACGGGTGTTCTTCATTTCCATAAGGAATACACAAGCAGGGCGATTGATGGAGATAAGCTCTTTAAGAGCACGAATTGTCAGGGGTTCCCCACACCCCCTGACAATTCCAAATGAGGATTCTCATAGGTTACCTTGAGTCTACCGAGCAATCACCACCAACTGGAGGCTTAAGCAACAATAGGTGACGCCAAAGAAGTATGGTTATGAATGTGAGAAGAGAAAGGTGTGGAAAGTAATGGAAGAAATGAGAGGAGATAAGTGTTGTAGGGTGATAAGAAAAAAAGAGAAGGCATCAAAGGAACACATACAAAATAAAAGGATAAATGTGCGTGTTGTGCGATAAAACAGTGACGATTTCAGAGTTGGTGTTTTGGTGGTAAAAAAGACAGAGGAATTGGTGTTTTGGTAGTAAAAAAATGAAGGTTCTAACTTTGGTGCGGAAAGGTTAGTGACTATGATGGTCAAATTAGAAGCAAGGTCGTGGGTTTTGGGTGGTGCCTTTGAGTGGAAAGGATGATCATTCGGAGGAGATGGTTGTGGAGGGTCTCATCTTTAACTTTGTTATACACACACACACACTCTCTCATACTAGTATTCGTTCCAGAAAACAATATTCCCTCAACATTCTTCAAATATCCTTGAATAGAATATATATATATATATATATATTACTCAAATAAATATTAATAGAAACTAAAATCACAGTCAAAATTATTGAATTACAAAAACTCAATAACACTCCAACATACGTCAACTTAAAATATACTTGTAATAATAAAAATATTATTAGCATTGTTGTTATTGTTAAATATACCGTGTATATTTCATTGTTATTGTTAAAGAAAAAATAATTTTCAATTCTCCTGCAGCAAAACACCAATTAAAATAAGTTAATCTTGCAACCAAACAATAATTGGAATACTTTAAGCTTGTAATCAAACAGACCTAAAAGCCCTAACACCCTTACCCTACCACCCGCTGCCTCGCCTTTCCTCCATCTCTTTCTCTTTTTCTCCCTCTGCAATCTCTCTCTCTTTCCTCTTCCTTCACCATCCGTAGCCTACCACCCACAAAATCTATTGCCAAACCGACACCACCCTCTCCTTCCGCTGCCTCCATATCCTCTCGCTGCCTCTCCTTTCCTCTATCTTCTCCTCTCTTTCTCCCTCTGCAATCTCTCTCTCTTTCCTCCTCTTTCACCATCCGTCGCCCACCACCCACAAAATCTATTGCCAGCCCGACCCCTCCCTCTCCTTCCGTCGCCTCCATGTCCTTCTCTCGTTGCCTCTCCTTTCCTCCATCTCCTCCTCTCTTTCTCCCTCTGTAGTCTCTCTCTCCTTCCTCTTCCTTCACCATCCGTAACCCACCAAGCGATATTTCTTCGCGAACAAAGTTCAATCTTCCAAAACCAGCCAATTAACCACCACCACCACTACTCCAAAAGATACAATCATTGAGGAGGAAGAAAGAAAATCGAAAAGAAAAGAAAGGAAGATATGCAGAAAATAGATAGGGTTTGGGTTTGGTTTTAATGTTTATTTTTAAATAACAGAGTCTATGAGAGAGAATGAGAGAGAGAAGGATGGAGAAGAAAGAAGTTGTGGCAACCACACTAAAATAAATCGAAATCTCCTTTCGTTTTTTGTTTTTTTGTTTTTTGAAAAAATTAAGAAGATAATATGGTTACGAGATTATAGGGTGTGACTTCTCTCTTCTAGTATGTAGGTGTCTATTATAGCAATTATATTCAGAAAGCGCCTTCAAGTGTAAATAGTTTTTTTAATATGAAATATCTTTAATAGAGACTGCATTAGAGCAATATGTTTCCAAAAGCTGCATAGGGTGTAATTTCCACTTTATTCAACCTCTCATCCTCTCTCCTTTCTCTCCATACCTTCATACTGTGTCGAACCGCCGCGACTGATTGCCAGCGAGCCATTGATTGGGATTTTCCGCTAGTTTACAAAACTGATCATAGTAATAATAAAACCCAATTACATTAGTGCACTTATGTTCTTCGTCAAGACGCGTAGAGCTATTCAACTAGACGTTAATGCTCTATCAACAAATTATTCAACTAATCAAATGATAAAATCCAAACAATTAACGCACCACAGGTGGAACAAGCGGTAGTGGTGCATTCCGGTGCAAGAGAGGTCGTGGTTCAAGTCTCTTGAATGATGCCTTACTCTGCAAAAATGAAATTGCTTATCGTGCAATGTTGGACTACTTGATAAGCCCGTTAATAAGTGGAGGGCCCTTGCGGTAGGACGGGACTAGCTCTCCCGGAGATTTACCTAACCCGGTATGTAGTCAAAGACCGTCAAAACTAACCGGTGTATTATCAATGGCCGCTGGGGTGGAGGTTCCCGTTATAAGAAAAAAAATCCAAGCAATTATTTAGTTCTCACACCTATATTAGCACTATGTCTAGCTTAGGCAAGTCTATTCTTTTAGTGCACAGGTTTCACCAATCAGTATCTCACACAATCATAAAAATTTATGATAATCAAACGTTGAAACTTAACAGTGAAATTTAAAAGGAATAGATTAAATAAATATAACTTCAGGTTTAACTATCCATAACAACATATTGCAACATCAATAGATCCAAATTAAAACCCAATTAAAACATAAAAAGAACAAAAAAACTATTATTGATATCTTGTTGTCTAGCCATCCTCTTCCCGACGACCAAAATCCTTTTAGGGTTTTAGAAGTTCTATTAATACCCTAATTTTGATGCTAAATTCCTTTTAAAAAATAAGGACATTTAAAACATTTAAGCTTTTTTGCAAGGTGTTTGAAAAAAAAAACATATGCAGTCTGAAGTAGGAGGAATAGTAGTTAACTGTCAAGCCTTATTAATTTAAGTGCATAATGTATCTATTAGTCACATTAAGCGGTTGTGTAATTGAGTAGCTCATAATCTTGCTAGGACATTCGATTCTAATATTGGCCCAACGAGGTGAGACATTTTGGCTCCTTCCTTCATTGTTTCAATAGTTGAGGAGGACAATATTTAATCAATAAAGAATGAAAGTGTTTATTTAAAAAAAATATGATTTAAAGTGTAAGAAATAAAATAAATCTATCGTTATGAGACAGAAAGATAATAATAATTTACATGAGTGATTTATTTAAAAATAATTAAGATTTAATCAAGTATCAACGGTTTTAAATTGTACTTAAAAAACGTGTCAAATTATCGATAATTAATCAACTCTGATCTCAATACGCTAATTTGAAAGTTATTTTTTTATATTTTTTTTAAAATCCCATTACTAAAAACCATAAAAATAAGTCTAAAATAAAAATAATTAACTATAACAATAAATCCTACAAATGTTCACTGAATTCTTTTTTTTTTGGTGTTTGATCACTAAATTTCATTTATTTTTAAAAAATCTTTTTCTTTCTTAAAAAATCAAACGGATGATTAATTTCTATTTCTAGTACAATCGAACTTGCATGATTAACATGTTATATAAGTGCATTAATAAAGCATGACTAAATATAGGGAAATCTGATAGAGATAAAATGACCAACGGTTCTCACTTTCTTGTGCTATAAAACTATCTGAGGCATGCAATTGACGTTCTATAATAGATAACAAAAACCAACAAGGATTGGTGACAGAAAATCAAAAAACCTAATAAAAAGCTCTGGTCAAAAAGAAATGCCATTTTGTTGTCTCCAGGGAGAGAAAAAATAATTATTGGAGAGGTTTCCTTAAGCCTCTCAGGTGATTCTTTTGTACATAATTTTATGGTCTAGTGAAAATAATTCTTGAGCAAACACAAAATTTTCATTTTTGGGTCTTGATTAGAATTTTAAACCACATTGTACAGTCAACTTTGCAAAATAGCAGTTCTTGATTTGTTGATAATTTTCAAAGAAAATAGAAAACCAATTAATAATTATCGTAAAGGGGGGAAAAGAGAGAGGAGAAAATGTGGCTTCCAAAGGGAAATGGGCCGAGGAAGATGAGTGGAAATGGATTGGTGGCAGTTGCAATTGACAAAGAGGGAGGAAGCCAAAATGCTTTTAAATGGGCACTTGATAATCTTGTTTCTAAAGGCCATATAGTTGTTCTCATCCATGTTCACAAACCAACTGGTAACTTTCCTTTTTCTCTTTTCTTTTTTTCATATTTGTAAATTAGAGTTTTTTTCTTAAAATTATGAATATGGAATCTTTCATCTAATTAATTAACAATTATTTGGATTGGTATTTTTTTTTTGTTTCTTACCAGTGAAATCAATCAGAACAAATGTTTGGCATTGGTTTCAGAACTCCTTATGCATTTTCTGGCATTTGACAGATTAAAAAAATTGTGTAAATAGGCATTTATTTTGTGCCAAGATTTTGTTTCATATTTGTAGAAGAAATCCTACCAATGATTACGAGTTGGGCTTTTTTAGGTGAATGACTAAAATGTTGCCTGGTAGTGAATTATTTGATTTTGAGCTGCAGTTTTGCTTCATAAATTTTGTCATTAGTTTATAATTTTATCTGCTTAATTGTACATCCGGTTGCCTAATTTTCACAGAAGTTCATCACAAAACCAATTTTCACATTACTTCTTGATGATTTTATTTGCTTCAACGGGAAATCGAACTTCCGACTTCCGACTTTTTAGTGCCAGAGACAGTTGCAGTTCAATACGCTACAAGCCCATTGGTATATTTCATATCATATTGTGCCTCATTGTGAAATGCTCAGCTGCAAAATAACGGGCATTTCACAACCTAATCAATAATTAGCCATAAAAATTGCATTGTGAATCTATATCCTCTGTCACTAAAATGAGAATTGAATCTAAAACAAAATTATGTCATCTGTGAAGTTGAACTTAAGTTCTAAGCTCTCTGATATGCATTTCATGTTGCAGGTACTGATGTAGGCTCAACTGGGAAGCTACAAATGGAGAAGCCCACCAAAGATCTATACCTCTCGTTTCGATGCTATTGCACCCGTAAAGACGTGTGTTTCGGAACCTAGTATTCTAATTTTTCCATATTTTGAAACACCATTGTTAACATCACTTAATTAACCTCGACTTACTAGCGTTGAAGACGACTCCAATTTCACTAGCTAAGCCTTTGGAAATACATATAAACACATTACATTGAAAAAGTTCAAATGTCTCCTCTTGCATTATAAATGTTAAGTTCATTGAAGCATACAGAACTTTTTGTGACAGGTATATTGTATAAACAAAGTATTGGAAGACCAAGACATAGCAAAAGCACTAACAGAATATGTTTCCCACTCTGCAATAGAGAATTTGGTTCTCGGCTTATCACGGCACAACAATTTTATGAGGTAATAATTCCATTTCTGCTTCATTTTCCAGCTTCATGTGCAGAGAAATGCAAACTTGATAGCAGAAAACTTTCAGATTTTGTAAGCTTATTGGTTTTTCTTTAAAACGGACTGATTGCATCAATGTATCAACCAGTTATAAAATGCTCAGGCTTGATGATCACTTGCTTAAACAGAAAATTCAAGGCAGATATACCAACTTCTGTGTCGAAAGGAGCACCTGACTTCTGCACTGTATATGTGATCACAAAAGGAAAGGTAACCTCTGTCAGGAATGCATCGCGTCCCGCCCCGTATGCATCCCCTCTGCTAAATGAGATACAAACCCTGAAGAGCAATGCTAACGTTAACGATGAATTATCAGATACACAGTCTAGACATAATTTGAGTATTAGTATAAGAGGTTTGTTTCCACAATTGAAATCTTTGTTCACTTGTGCTGGTGAGTATTACCAACCGAAAATCTAATCCTTGTGTCTTCTTTCTTTCTTAGCAGACAGGTCATTTGTCAAGCCTCGTGTCTCGGTTGATGAAACTTTCAGGTAAGTTTGAAAGCATTCAAGTCGAAACTCTTGACTCTTCTGAGCATTATTAGCAGCACTGTTTCACTGAAAATTGTCTGTGATATGTCATTGGTTTTAGTTTACATGGTTACAATCTTAGATGGAAGTTGATTAGAGAGATACGATGAACATAATTGTGTGGAACAGGTCGCCATTTGGACGAGGCGGACGAGGATACAACTATAAATCATTTGCAGATGTCTTGGATTCAGAAAATGATCTATCATTTGTCAGTTCTGGAAGACCAAGCACTGATCGGTCGTCATATGCCTATGATTTCTCTGATTCAGCCCCACCATCGCG
>CAODLS010685068.1:0-11700 GCA_948243855.1 Flueggea neowawraea
GTTGCTAATGCTATCACTAAAATTTGGTATAATCCCCATTGTTGTGCCAGTTGGCATTCGAGATTTTGATATCGATGGTGAACTTTGGGTCAAACTGCGGCTTATACCAACAGAGCCTTGGGTGGGAGCTGTTTCATGGGCCTTCGTGTCACTTCCAAAAACCAAGTTTGAATTGTCACCATTCCGCTTATTCAATTTGATGGGTATGTATTGTTACTGCTTAATAAGAGTTGTTTTGTTACTTTTGTTGGTTATATTTACTTGTTAGTGACATACCACTTCACTGAGGAATATATAAAGTTAACTGATTTTAATTTGAACATAATTGAGGCATATCTAAACTTCTAGGGGAGTTGAAGGCCTATTTACCTATCATCCCCATAATCAACACCTTTCTGTCACACCTTCTTCCCAGTATTAATTGTTTAGCCTCGTTCTATTACTTGTCAGGAATACCTGGCCAAGAAGCTTCTTCCATTATTCTGAGATTTTTTATTGTCTATGCACTCTCCAGTTTATGCAGCTCTATTAGAGTTTATGTCATCAATCCCTTATGTTAGAAAATGGAAGGAAATAATTGCAGTTTTCATTGCTGATCACTAGTTAAGTTTGAACTATTTATATAAATCCATTCACATTCTTGATGTTATTGACATGTTTCTTCTTTTCTCATTTGTTGCATGTACATTGGACAACACCAGCAATTCCTGGCCTTTCAATGTGAGTGAATTTTTATCTGCCATTGCTTGTTGCTCTATTTAGTTTTCACATCTTTTTCTTTTTTAGGCTTTTGTATCCGTTTATAAAAGCATCATCTTTAGATTTGAATCTCTTCTTGCTTTATTATCGATGAACTTCATAATGACATAAATAGTTCAGGAATTTTCTTAACATGTACTATTTAAATAATGCAATTCTAGACACAGTTTTTTTTTTGATAAGTCCTAGACTCATTTAATTTTATATATATTTTCTAGTATAGTTCTTTCTTGGTCACATGTTTTCTAGCTCATTGATTACATATTTTAATTTTAATTGTAAGAACTTATTCTTTTGTGTTAGATTTTCAATAATTACATTGCAATTTATCTAGAAAAACCATGTTCTTTCAGGCATATAGTTCTTCGTATTTTCAGTAGACACCAAGATTGGGTTAGTTAGGAAATTAATTTTACTTGGATAAAAAATGATAGTCTCATGCCTATCTGTCTTTCCGGATACATCTCTATAGTCAAACATTGTATACTCATCTGCAAGAACTAGGTTTGTTTAGATATATTTTTATTAGTGCTTTTTTCCATTGATCTTGGTGCAAAGAACTATTTGGTAAGCTTTACTGCAATTAGGTTTTTTAATTGTAGAAATCTTCCACATAGTTGGGGAAAAAAGGACACAGTAGACACATGCTCTCTTACATATCCCAGAGAAGTTTTCTGCAGCTAATATCTCTAGCTTATGTAGGGTAATTTGTGTATGACATTTTTAGAGGACATTTCTTACCATTCTTAATTTCTTGAGAGTAGAAATAAATGTCATACATGATCATTTCTTTCATAACATTGCTTGGCTTTGTGAATGAGTTTTAGGAAGTGGTATTGTGCAGTGTTAATCAATTTTTTTTGTTCTGTACTTCATCCACTTTGATAAGATATGGCATTGTTGTACATAAAGTATTATCATTGGTTCATTGGAAAATTATAGGTTTTTGACAAAGCTGCTCACGGAGGATCTGCCT
Organism: Flueggea neowawraea; assembly: GCA_948243855.1. Lineage (NCBI taxonomy): Eukaryota > Viridiplantae > Streptophyta > Magnoliopsida > Malpighiales > Phyllanthaceae > Flueggea > Flueggea neowawraea. The sequence goes on from CAODLS010685068.1 coordinate 1,736, forward strand.
CGACTATTTGTTCGTCCAAAGAAGATTGTTTTAGATTTTCAAAAAGCAAAGGCAGTTGGTCCCGTGCCAAATGACTTTAAATCAGGAGAAATTCAAGAAGGAAATAAGGATTTTGTTGGAGAACTTTCAGTGACGCTTGTAGATGCTCGAAAGCTTTCGTATGATTTCTATGGTAGGAATTACTTGCCTTTTGGTACCTTTTAAATCAGCTACTTTAGAATGGAAATTGCTTTTCTTTTTAAATGTTCTTCACATTGGTGCCATAGGAGAATCACTTTTGACTTTTAGTTATCTTTAAAAGATCAGTTGCAGTAAAAAACAGAAAACCTTGTAATTATTTCGTAATTCTGCGCAGAATTCCAGCTTGCGGATATCTATTACCAAGTCTTTTTAGATTGCAGATTGATCATATTTTTAAACTTCCATCGTCTTTTAAAAGGCTTGCTGGAATGAATAGCGCATCTCTTTTGATTTTGTTTGAGGGTGATGGTGCAGGACAATTATCTTGTCTAGCCTTTATCCCATTATTTGTTGCACTTAAATTTTTTTTTGGCACTAATTGGTCTGAACAATTAAGCGTCTTCACTATTCAAATTTAGGCCCTCTTGGTTTAGCTTGATTTTTGGCATTTCTGGTTGTTTTCTTTTGTCCATTTGCATAGTTTTCTGAAAACAAATTATTAAAGCTTTTATAGCAACTGAACAATGTACGCACATAATGTCATCTTCTCTCATTTCTTTGTTGTCAAAGGTGGATAAAATTTAGGGTTGTTCGATGTTAGTGTGCTTGCAAATGCAAATGCATTTGTCTTCAATAAGATGTACTTATTGATTTGCTATCTTTTTCAGGTAAAACAGATCCATATGTTGTTCTAAGCTTAGGGGATCAAGTAATACGTAGTAAAAAGAACAGTCAAACTACTGTCATTGGGCCTCCTGGGGAACCTATATGGAATCAGGTGGGTAGACTCCACTGTTTTGTGCAACTGATGCCCTCGTGATACTTTTCTTTTACCTAGAAATGCTTTAAGTCATTGTGTTTTAAGTGAGGGCTCTTGTGACGTTGGCAGGATTTTCATATGCTTGTTGCCAATCCTAGGAAACAAAAATTGCAAATCCAGGTGAAAGATGGTCTTGGATTTGCAGATTTGACTATTGGAACAGGAGAGGTAAGATAGCTTATTCTTTAAGTATATCAATTTTCAGGAGAAGTGTGTTCAATTGGTATTGCTATATGTTTAATTTAGACAAAGTACTGAAAAAAAAAGGGTTAATAATATTGACAGTCACTGAACTCGGTGACTCATTACACAAAAGTCACTAAATTGACTTTTGCTTCAGGCAGGTCACTCATCTGTCGAAATTTGTTCACTCACGGTAATTTCTGGCCACCGGAACACGTGGCTGTCCACGTAGGACCACGCGGCAGAAAAGACCACTTGGAAATTACTGTAGTTTATTGATTTTATTTTCTGTTTTCTGTTCCAATTACTTTGGGTCAGGATTCTATATGAAAAGGCTAAATAATTTTTTCCGAACCAAAATTGAACTACCAAACTAATGTAAACCATGTAGTGGTCTTTGAAATTCATTCTATTTATAGTATTGTAAAACAACTTTAAATCTTTCAGTGTGATTAGTCAACTTCAATTTGATTGCAAATTAGTCATTCTCCATTGATCATTTCTCCCAGTTCTGAATTAGTCACTATTCTTTGGTTCATTTGTGTTGTAGTCACTGTGCAAATGTTCCACGTTGAGTTATTGGAGCAGATGATCAACTAATCTAGGCTTTTCATTTGTCCATGTCTTTTTCACCTAAAACTCATAAAATTTTCTTCTTTTCAGTTGTGGCTGCTTTTACTAAATATGTTTGGACTAATTGCTTCTCTATTATTGTAAAATGCGTCCATACTAAGACACCCAGTCCACTAAACACCATCATTTGTTTGAATGTCCCAAATCCAAAACTAAATGGGGGTTATAGAATAAAACTAGTTAGTTCACGATTCTGTGAAGTACATCAATCCTCTTTGAAGAAGTAATATGGCAAGCCTTTTTTGTTTTTCCTGATGATGATGTTGCTGTTATTTTTTGTTGCTGTAATGGGCTTATTACACTTGACTATAAATTTCCTTGTCCTTTCCTTTTGATCGATAAATTTCCTTATCCTTCGCCAGTGACATTTTAAAAGTGATTTTGCTAAATCTTGTCCATCCTGCATTTTTCTGCTAATAGCTGTGCAAATCATCCATTTTCGTTGGTACTGTTTTGTAATTCACTGAATAAAATTTTCAGGTTGATCTTGGATCCCTCCAAGATACAGTGCCAACAGATAGGGTTGTGGTTTTGCAAGGAGGTTGGGGACTTTTCAGAAAGCGGTCTTCTGGAGAGATACTTCTGCGACTAACTTATAAAGCTTACGTTGAAGATGAAGACGATGACAAGATGGCAGTGGAATCTACCGATATGGATATCTCAGATGATGAATTATCTGATTTTGAGGAACCAAGACCTGCTTACATACCAGTTGGAGAGGAATCATCAAATGAAACAGATAAAGAACCATTTATGGATGTTCTAGCAGCTCTGATTGTGAGTGAAGAATTTCAGGGTATAGTGGCATCTGAGGCAGGAAGTGGCAAACTTGTGAATGATGCCTTAAATACTGTATCCCCAAGATCAAGGTCCCGTGGAGTTAACGGTGAATCAGTGCCCCCAGATCCTGATAATAATTCTGACAGTAATACTCCCATCCTTTTCTGTTTTTCTGGTCACTTCTTATCTGTTAGTTGTTAAAGGGGCATTTAGCTTGTCTCCTAATGTTGCGCATCCAATATGTTTCATATGCAGGATCTGGTTTAGTATGGTTTGCTGTGATTACAAGCATAGTTGTGTTAATTGCTGTTAATATGGGAGATTCAGGTTTCTTCAACCCTTGAGAATTGCAGAGAGCTGGTTTCGGTGCTCCTTTTTCATCATGTAATTCTGAAACTTCCCTATTTATTCTTGCTTTCAAGTATAGTATTAGCAAGCGGTAATTGTTCTTTTATCTGTAATCCCAGCATTTGTTTTGCTCTTGTGGTTCTGCTGCTTAACACATTTAACATTTGGTTGCAGCAAATACTAGGGTTATTAAGTAGCCATTTGGAATTAAACAACCTGGAAAATATTGAAAACCAAAATGACTAATTGTTTGGTTTAGTTCGGTTTTCACTTTTGTTTTTCGTTTCAGTTACCGACTGAACTGAACTGAATTTGTTACAGATAAATGGTTAGAAGTTTCAGGGAGGCTATCTATGGGTGTTATTTTCCCGTGTTTCAATCCATACATGCTTTGAAATTAAATAGTATTTTTAAGATACACCCAAGGAAAATGATATAAATGTACAGCTTCAAGTTGTAGTTATCGACCTTTTGTTTTTGAGTTAATAGTTAAAAGTAACGGAACATAGATGGCAGACTATATTTAATATAAAAGTTAAAGTTCTGTACATATCAGACTATTTTTGATAAAAGGGGGGACATAGACGGTACGCTATATTTAATATGAAGTTAAATTTTAGGATATATCAGGTTATTTTTGATGCAATGGGTAAAGTTTGGGTTATTTTTATCTATTAGTTTTTTTTTTTGTTTAAGAAATAGGAGTTCCTTATATGTCAATGAACTTCCGTAAAAATGTTTCCGATTATGGTTTTTTTGGTTGCGTTCTGTTTTCTTTTATTTAATTCAATACTAATTGTAGGGACTTCGTTTATGGCAGGGTTGTGGCGCCTTCAGCAATCCCCTTTGCATGCTGGGAGTGATTCGCCAAGTTGGTTATATTTTTCTCATCCGTGTAAATTCATGGTCATAGGCAGAGAAATATTTATCGGTGGCAGCAAATTTTTGGCAACTTCTAATCTGAGGCACTCGACGGTGTTTTGTGTATCTTTTCATTGTTTACATGATTTGATAGCTGTCTTTTCCATTGTTTCAGTCATTTTTGTTCATTCAATGTGGTGAATATCTCAATCACTAGATTGTAAAGCTAGAATTAGTTAGTTTACCGTATACTTAATCTCAGGTTGTTGTACCATGGAAAATTACAGACGACAGACGATCTCACTGGTCGGAGTTCACTGAGATGCAAAACAAAGCTTTGGTGCTGAAGTGCATTTGGACGTTGTTCATCATGACAGAAAATAACATGAGTGGGTTCATATAGAGTTGGAAATTATGAAGTGCATTTTGCAATTGTACTTCAATAAAGTTAGGCGAAGTTTAACAGTTGAATTAAAATTTTAATTGTTTATCATATTTCCATAATGCCTTGTTTATGTATATTAAGAATAATGTACAAGGAAGGAAATGATTGTGAAGGAATTGAAATAAAAAGGAAAAGAAAGTATATTTATTTTTCATTAATGTGTTTGGGGTATTCCCTAATCTAATGAATGGAAAAGAAATGAAATAAGAAATGAAATGGTGAGTTTTAAATTCTGTTATTTTCTTGTGGAGTCAACCTAATTGAACTGATGAAGCTGTGGGGTTACTTAGCTAGGATTGGGATGACTTTTGACAGAGGTTGGTAATTCTTCTCCAGAAAAAAGGATTAAAATTACTACTTTGCACTTGTTTTTTGAATAAAGAGGTCTGCACTTTTTATTAAATCATGAACAAGAACATCTCCAATACAAGGAGGGAGTATTCCTGGGTATAGAAACCTGACGTTGAACTAACCGCTCTAGCTAATGTATGAGCACCGAATTCGCAGACCTCTTTACAAATGCAACTTTAAGAAATGAGAAAGTTGTTAACAAAAGCTTGCAATCCTCGGTTAGCTAGCCAAATCTTGAACTGTCCGAATCTTCACCTTGCAATGCCTTAACCACACGTTGGCAATCTATCTCGATAATAACCTGATCACGTCTCCTCTCCTTCAACCAACTCTCGACTTCTCTCACTGCCAAGGCCTCCACCCATTTCTGGTCCAGTAAAACTGTAAAAGTAGTTGGTTTCACAAACCCACCAGTAACAACTCCGATGGTCTCTGAAAACAGCAGCAACAACCCCAGATGGAGATATAGCTGCATCAACGTTGCATTTCTCCCATCCAGGTTCCAGCCTTACCCAGTTTTTCGTCATGCTTTGTACACCTTTCGATCATTGTTAACAGCAACACTTTGAGCGACCTGCCAGTTATTTAAAAGTTCAAAACTTCCTCTCACAGCCCTTTCAACACCCCTCCCCTTATTACTCCAAATAAGATCATTTCTTTGGTTCCAAATTCCCCAGCAGATAGGAGCAAAACCAGCCCATCTTTCTTTTTCCACCACCTGGAAAATATTGCTAAGCTAGTCCACAAATGATGAACTACTCCCCAAGAAAAAACCAACCCCGTCCGAAGCCAAACATTCCTAGCAAATGTACAAGACACAAGAACAAGCAGAGTGGTTTCAGCCTCAACACCACACACAGGACAAGTAGCATCATCAAGAATTCGTTTAGTACACAAAGCGTTCGTGGTAGGCAAACATTCCATCACCGCACACCAAAGAAAATTGAGGATCTTAGGAGGAGCTTTAATCTGCCAGAGATGCTTCCAAACTCCATTTTGAATTAGCTCATTATGGAGAAAAGAAGAATCCAATATTTGTTTAAATATTAGTAGACTCAAAATCTTTCACATTGGATGGACAAATAAAATGATTTGGGCCTAATATATATATATATATATATATATATATATATATATATTATAGAGTTGTTTGTAGAAAACCAAATTTAAGTTATATTTGGTTTTTGAGTTATTTGTCTTTTTATAGAGTACAAGACCCTAAAAGATAGGACCACGAGTTCTAAAAAGTATATTTGTACGATATGTTGAAAATTCTAAAGCTTATAGGTTGTTAGATTTAGAGTCTAAAGTAATATGCTGAAAATTCCAAAGCCTATAGGTTGTTAGATTTGGAGTCTAATGTAATTGTTGAATCTAGAGATATTCAATTTCTTGAAAATAAAACTCGTGATGATTTCACAAATGAGTCAACATCTAAATCATTATTAGGTGTAGATAAAACCAATGATTCCATAAATGATTGTTCTAGTTCTCCTTTACTTGTTGATAACAATAATACCAAAGTTTAAGAATAAGTAGAAATAAGGAGAAGCTAAAGAACTAGAAAAGAAAAGGTATTGAATCCTGATTTCACTACTTAATAAGATTCCGATCTTATTAAATATAGAGGAGGGTATAATTCCTAAAACTTATAAAGAAGCTTTGGCTTCAAGAGGTTTAACTTTCTGGAAAGAAGCTACAAATGATGAAATTGATTCTTTATTATCAAATGGAACATGGGTTTTAATTGATCCACCTCCTAATTTTAAACCTATTGGATGTAAATGAGTATTTATAATAAAAGATGGTAAATTCTTTAAAGTAAGGTTGGTGGCTAAATGATTTTGGCAAAAAGATGGTGTTGATTATTTTGATACTTATGCTTATGCTAGTGCTATAGGAAGTCGAATGTGTGCTATGCATTGCACTAGACTTGATATAGCTTTTGCAGTCGGTATGCTTTCAAGGTACACTAAAAATCCAGGAGTAATACATTGGAAGGCGATAGCAAGAGTTCTGGGATATTTTAAAAGGACCAAAGTGAAAATACTTTGGTCCTAATATACAATGACAATCCAAGAGGGGGGTGAAATGGTGGATTGTTCGAACAATGAAGCCAAATGAGTTCAAATATGTATAGTTGATGCATATATTGACCAAACATTTTTGGGAAAATATTAAATGAAGAAGCAATAAGAGTTGTTGGTCAAGCATGGTAATCGTTGCATTGCCAAACTCTCAAATGTAGGCCATCATATATGAGTAGTACATGTAAGATCAATAAATCAAAATAGAAACAAAGCAAATAACGACCTTGCTTAGAAATATACATTAACTGATCACTTGCACATGCTTCAAGCATAGAGATACTTGGAATGATTGTCTCTAGTGCAAGTGGGAGATTGTTAGTGTAGGTGCCCTAGGAGCCAACCATTAAAGGCACTGCATACGTAACAACAACAAAATATAAAAAGCATGTTTTCATTTCAATAATTAATATGATAGGAGAATCATCTTGGTTGGTATGATTACGAAACGATGTCCATGATATAGTAGGTTCACACTTTATGTGCCATGGCAGGTGCATAATACATCAGTACTTGAACACTATAGCTAAATGTCCATAGTCAACGATTGTCGGTATTGGACATCGACAATCAACGAGACTATTACATGGTTTGGTTGGTTCCATTTTCCCATGGAAAGTAGCTATGTGAAATCTGGGTCAAACATGTAGGCACACAGTTAAGCGTTGTGGATGCTGGACTGACTAGCTGTTGAGAGACCACATGGTAAATTACTTGAGTGTCAATGAATAACTCTCAACTGTGGAAGATGGTGTAGCTAATCCTTTGACTTGAGATCACCATGATATGCTAACGTCTAGTCATGTAACTTTGATCCCATTCTACGCAACCTGATTAGGGTTGTTAAAAAGGTAAATGTTTGGTTGCATCACAAAACATTTGAGTATGGTGTCTGATCAAGATAGGATTGTCACCCTTAGTAATATGAGGGAAGTGTCTCATTGGGCCTATCGATTAAGTAAAGAGAATTTCAAATCCATGGCCATGGTCTAATTGGTTGCAACTTGGGAAGTTGAATCAATTTTATATGATTTCTCTTAACTAGATAATCGATGAATTCTTTCGAGGTTAAGGGTTGACACTATCCATGCCTATACTCGAATAGGAACGAAATGACAAGGGATCGAATTACACGGTAATCTTTCATAAAAGGCATAAGCCGCTCCACGACAGCTCGAGTTTGCTTGGGGGTATATGGCTAGCTAGGGCCAATCTTACCAAGTAATTTAGGAGTCAAATTCCAGATTACTACCCTCATGAATGAGGGCCTAGAGGGTCACACACAATAACACGTTGTAGGGATAACGTTATTCATGATATGAATAATGTTCAAGTGAGCAATTCTAGTTTGACTAGGATTCCTATTTTGACTTATGGATGAAAGTCCTCAAAGAAGTGACCTAAATATATAAGATACCTTAAGATGATACCTAATTAATTTAAAAACCCAAAAAATCTCATTTCATATGAGAGTCCTAGTTTGACTAGGAATCATAATCAAAATGGGAGTCTTAGTGTAACCAGGATAAGTTCTGAAATGGAAACTAGCGATTGTCTCTTATTTCAATAGAACTAATTCTAAAACTAGGATCATTCTTAATGTTATGAGTTATAATGCACTTAGGATTCCTAATTATGGTAGGATTCCTATTATGAATAGGATTTGAGAAACGACAAAACTAGTTCGACTAGTTTGTGTCAACAATAAGGGTTTAGAATGCAATAGTGAGTAGTCCTAATTTGATTAATGACATCTTGGGATGAGTCCTAGTTAAATCAGAATTCTCCATGTTTATTTAATTATTGGATAATTGAATAAAACACAAATCCTTGTTGGACTTGGATATATGTTGCAACAGGCTTGCGCTTATGCTTATTTAATGGGTAGAAGCTCAAAGCCTATTAAGCCCAAGTTAATTAAGGTTAATTAAGCTCATTCCTAGTATAATAATGAGTTTAATTCTCTGGCAATAAAAGGTTTTTGGTCATCCATAATGAGTTCTAAGAGGATTTGGAATATCTTCCTACAAGATAGGAAGATATCTCACTTGATGCGGGCTAGAATCATGGAGTTATTGTAGGAGGTGTTTAGCAAATCCTAACCTTATTTAGACTAGGGTATTTTAACTGAATTTTTGGGAGCCTAAGTCATGCATAAGGAGAGAAAAACGTTTCTGCCCTTGTGGTCATTCTTCTTGCCAAAAGTTCTAAACACCTAGCTCCATAAAAGTGTTCATAGCGCACCGATTCAAACTCAGTCCTAAGCTGCAAACTCCTAGCCGTGATTGTGGACTAACATGGTGTGGATACCAATAGAGACACCATACTTTTGGGGTTGTGGACTGGCTGGCCGAACATGAAAAGGATCAACAGGTTCGTGAATCAATCGTGTTCTTCACAATTATTTGATTCTTTTATTAGGTAAACATTTGCAATTCCTTCTTAATTGTATGTATCAATTGTTTGCATAGATCTTGGAGTTTGATAATGTGTAAAATTTTTAAAAATTCCTCAGCTTTTTCCCTACATGTTATCCACCAATAGTGGGGGCGATTAAACACTTTAAAGATAGTGTTTTTCATGCCTCAAAGTCCTTACAGATTCCCTTTTCCAAACTGTGTATTCCTAACAATTTTAAGGTGTTTAGTTTTTCTGTTTACCATGGAGAAGCATTCTGATTCTGCCTTCAAAGTCATGAACCAAGACTTCTTGAAACTTGATCGTTTTGATGGCACTAACTATACTCGTTAGAAGGATAAGATGTTGTTCTTCCTTACTGCTTTGAAAGTTGCGTATGTGTTGTGTCACGACCCGTAGCGAGCCTGTGACCGGCGTACGAGGCAAACCATCTATGGGAGCCCGACCCATCTCGCGCAAGCCTCATGGTTCATAACTTACTACCCAAATTCAATTTGATTAAAATATTTATTTAATCAAAACATTTATTATGTAAAACATAAGATAAAATAAACATACGTCATATATAAAATATTCAAAACATATATATATGAATATCGTAATAAATCAAAATACATCAAAGTATAAAGGTAACCCAATAACCTGACAATATCCCGATGTAGAGCTCTAACATCATAAACATAAGAGCCAGATCAAAAGGGTGTCACTAACCAAATGACACCTCACTGGTATCCAAAATGCGGAAATATCGTTGTAGTCAAAAGTAGTGAACCTGCGGAATAAAACCAACAGAAGACATAGAAAGAAAAGGGGGTCAGGGCCCAGTGAGGGAAAACACTCCAGACCGCCTCATACGTGC
>CAODLS010685124.1:0-11419 GCA_948243855.1 Flueggea neowawraea
GTCTGCAATGTCTTGTCAGATCTGGAACAAACCAAATCAAACCCCTCACCACCAAACAACCTTTCTTCTCCTCTCTTTATCTCTTTTTCTTTCTCTTTATCCATCGATGCTCTCTCTCCACCACAACCAAGCCGTCGTGAATCGCATCTTGTCGCCATGAATCACAAGCCAGATCATGTCTTGCCACCATGAATTGCATTCTCCTCCGATAGCTTCGTCCTTCTCCTCCACGCGCTCCTAGGATTTGGGTTTTAAATCCCTAACTCCTTCTCTGTCGACCATATTCGCTGCCATTATCTCACCGCCAGAAACCCATGCCTCGCCTTCATCTTCTCTACTCTATCTCCACCTCTTTCTCTCTTTATCTCTCTCAAAGTTCAAACTCGTGTCTTCGTTCTGTCTCTCTCTATGTTCATCTTACGATGTTTGTTGCAGGAGCAAAATAAAATGAATTCTGATATGGTGGAGTCGGTTATTGATCTGGATTTTTTAGTTAAAAGGCCTCCGTTGAATTAACTCTTTTCAGCCATTTTTTTTGAATTTATGAACTTTTTTTTCTTAAAAAGTGCTGATGGAACATGAATTTGTGAGTTAATTTGTGAATTAATTCCTACATAATTCTGAATGATTTTGATAATCTATTTTTTAATGCGGATTTGTTTTCATTTCTAGTAACGAGAGAGGAAGTTTGTTCTGTTATTTCCTGAGTTCATTTGTGTGTTTGAGTGTCTGGGTGTGAAGTATGAGAAAGAGAGAAGAGAATGGTGAGTATGAGTGGTTTGGGTTAGTGAAAATGGTTTGGTTGAGTGTATAATGAGTGAAAGTGGTTTGGGTGATAAAAAGAATGGTTCTTTAAATTGGTTTCAGTTTTCTTTCAATATGTATTTAAGATAAAAAAAAAAAAGCTGCCACATAACCACATAAAATGAGCAAATACGCCTTGAGCAATTAAAAGACATTGAGATTGTCATAGCAACGTGTAAGGGATTAGGCATCCCCATTGGAATTATACTCCCTTGTTGGACCGCTAATAAGGGAGAATTAAAGTGATTAGATGGTCCAAAATTGTTTTTTTTTTTTATTTTTGTTCATTTTGTGGAAGAGATAGAAAAAAAGAGGGAAATGTTTAGTGAAAAGTAGAGTAATAATGTGTTTTAAAGTAGAATCAATGATAGTCTAAACTATTGAAAATGACTATTATAGACGAATGGTTTAATGTGAGAGTTTAATAAAATATTGATATGATAATAGTGTGGAACTAAAAATCATTGAGTAAGTTTTTAATTGCTCTACTTTTTGCAAATTGAGAAGGTGATAAGGCCATCTCCAACCAGGACCAAAAATAGAGTTGAAGGCAAAATTTATGGAAAAATTGCCTCTCCAACTCGGCTTCACTTTTTTGCATTGTTTTGCTATTTGCGTAGCAACGCAATTTTTTTATTTTAATCTTATTCTTATTTTGTCAAACCAAATAATTAATTTTATTTAATAAATAATTAAGAAAAAAATTAAATTTTTATTTAGTTTGTAAAAAAATAATAGTGAAAAATGTGACTTAGAAATAATATTGAGATAATATTTTTTTTTAGATTTAGAAATAAAATTTTGGATAAGAGATATTTTAATGTTATATTTTTATGAAAAATTATTGTAAAATAGAGTTTTAGATTGGAGGTGACTAAAAGTATTTGTAGAGTTGAGAGGTACGTTACAAACCGTGCAAATTTAGGGTACACATGTATTAAGCCAATACTTAAAACAAGGCATGTTACAATACATATGTTAACGCTATTTAACGTTACAATGCATAAAACGGAAGCCTTCTCGTTAAAATAATAATAATAATAATAAATAAAAGAAACGACACCTCCTTGACAAACCATCGTCTTTACGATTTCCACATAACAAGAAACGTGCTGCCGGAAATTTCAAAGTTTTTAGGCTTTTCTGTTTCTTTCCATCGACAAATTAGGGTTTTCATACTCCTGATTTAATGGTTCTTCGTTTCCAACCATCAAAAATTAAGGCTTTCTCTTGTTGATTCAAATTTTCTTTCTTTTTGTTTCCTGGGTTTATATAAACAATTGGGTTTTCTCTTCTTATTTTAAAGTCTATTGCTTTTTTGTTCTCTGGGTTTTTAAGATCTCTAATTCTTGTTTTAACTGATGGAAATCAGGATTCTTGATTTAACAAATCAAGTTTCCGGTTTCCATCTCTTTATTTCAAACATCGATCAAAATTAGGGTTTTTGAGATTTCTGAGTCAAGTATTGCTTTGTCTCTCTGTTGCCTCTGTGTTGCCTTTACGCGGTGCTGGGAATGAAATTGGAATGCCTAGTGGCTATGATTTAATGGGCAATGCAATACTGAGAGAATTTTCCTAAACCCTAAACCCTAATCATGGTTTCCTAAACGTTCTTGTTTTAACAAATCAATTCTAGTTTCCATCCCTCTATGTTAAACCATCACTCAAAATGGAGTTGGTCTTGAGTTTTTTGAAGCACCAAAATTTAAAATATAACAAATACATCGTATATGAAAAAAATGTCTACCAAAATTTGGTTGACAAATATTTTTTAAATTGTTAACACAAGCATTTTAGTGAATGTATTATCAAATGAAATTGAAAAAAATTCTATTAAACAACCTATATTATTTTAAAATGGTATGAATTAATTTACAAATATTTAATGCGGAATGAGATTCATCTAAATATCTATATGTTAAAAGTCTTTTTTGTAAAATAAAGTTTTCATCAATTCAATGACATGTAATGCCCATATATGAATGCGTGAAAGTATTATCACTCCAAATATCGGAACAAATAGGAACATGTTTTTCAAATTGAAAATATTTTTTTTTGTTTTTATATAATTTAAGCTATTTTTTAACCAAATGTTTAGTAATTGGTTTATAAGTCGGTTGACAGTGTTTTTTAACCCATTTGTTAAATTTCATTTTTTCAGCAAAACTAAATAATAAATAATCAACCATTTTGGAAAAATTTATATTAGATTCATTGTAATTATAACGAAATAAACTAAGTTGAGAGGAAGAAAAAAGCAAACCCAGTTAGTTGCGTTTGTCCTTTAGTTATTTTCAGTTTTTTCAGATGATTGACTATTATATGTTTTTAAAATGTTTCATAGTCCTTTCATATTGGAACAAATACTCATTTGAACAATAATTACAACAAATTTTAAATATTTTATCACCACTATGAATTTTTTTAAAATAAATTTTAAAAATATCAAAACTAGGAACTCTTCCTCCTGCTCCTTTTTCATCTCCTTGAGTGGGAATTGGTTGAGTTTGACCCTCTTGAGTTCTAATATTTTGGACTTCAATATTTTTAAAATTTTGATTTTACTAAAATTTTTTTACTCCAAAATAAATATGTAAATATTAATTAAATGTAATGGAATAATAAAATAACTAAATTAAACTATAGTAAAAAAGTAAAATGAATTTGAAAAATATAATTGCAAAAAATAATTTTTTAGAAATATAAAAAAACGTAATTATAATAATAAAAATATAAATAATTAATAAGAGCAATTTAGAACAAAATGAAATTTTGAGAGAGTGTGTGTAGAAGAGATTGAGATTAAAGAAGAAATAGCGTAAAATTTGTAAGAATGGGATGAGTGTATTTATAGAGTTGAAAAAAATAAAAAAATAAGGATACGACCGTTGGAATTGCACGTTCCAACGGTCGGATGGTGGTTCGAATCGCCAGTTCATACCAGTTCCGAACCGGAACCTAAACAACAATCCTTCTATTTTGGTCGGCCGATTTCGGTTTTAGTTGTGGCTGGTTTTGACAGGTTCGATTTGTTGGTTCCGGTTCAATTTTTGCACCTCTAATTGAACCTTTACATCATGAATGGTTTTGTACGATTTCTAATACTCTGCAGCAAACATGATAGTTATTTTTAGGGGTAATTATATTTATGTCCATGAGGTTTGTTGAAATCCATCATTACATCTTTGAATTTCGAAAAGGTTGTTATTGTATCATTGTTCTTAAATATAGTGTGCCAGAATTTAGTTAGAACTAACAGGACAAAAGAGAATGCCTTAATAAACATTGTCTTATTAGTTCTGGCTGAATTCTAGTTAACGTCGTTTAAGTTCAGGGACACAATCGTAGCCTTTTCATAACAGAAGGACTCAATCGTGGATTATGGCAAAATACATGGACGTTACATGTAATTGCCCCTTATTTTCATCATTGCTTTTAAGTCTGCTGATGAAGATTTAATTGTTGATATTATCAGTGTTTTTTCAGTTGAGTTATCGCTGTTTTTATGCTTTATGATAAACTTATTTAATTAGTGACAAATAATCTTTTGTTAAATTAATACTAGTTCTTAGGCCTTATAAGGTAACGAAAGATTAATTGGTATTTTGTAGCTTATCATACGATGAACTGCTATGTGTGATTGTGACTCTACACTGCACTGGCTCTATGGTTGTTTTAGGGAAATTAATTTCCGAGTTCCTGAGGTTTATTTTAATTAGTATGTTGGTCCTCGTGTTTTTAAAATGTTGTAAATGTATTCTAGAGGTTTAAAACTGGTTGTATTTAAGTTATTTTGTTAGTGATATGTTATTAATTTGTTAGTAAAATGTTGACGTGATGCGTGCTTCATTTAAATGAAATCTCAAAGACAAAATTGCTCCCATTCTATTTTATCATTTGAACCTTAATTTTCCTTGCTTTTGCTTATGAAAATTTGCTACCAAATCTCAAAAAAAAAATCTCAAAAAAATCTTGAACCCATTCGCCATTACCGTCTGTTTCTCAGCTCCTTCACTTCAAAATTCTTTTATTTTTAATCATCATCCAAAGTAAGTCAGTCCACTACCAAATCTCAAAACAATCAACCCACCTCAAGAGTTGTACCAATGCTAACAATCTTGTGGAAACGCATCACTACAAGATGCATATTTTTCAATTGCTGAGGCATAATGTGTCTAAGCAAGAATTAAACCGAGAAATAAGGTCTTGATTCAACATTCATGGTAATCTCATATATAGCTAAGCAACCAACATACAAAGTGAAACAATAAGGTTCGGAAAAAAATCACACATCAAAATTTAATATCAAGAAATCAATTCTTAAAAAAGCAACATTCTAACATTAAGACAAAACAAGAAGACATTAACCAATCTAATATTCTTCTTCGGCTTTGTTCTCAGCAATGTTGAAGTATCTCAACCTATAGCCATTACGGTCCTTGTTAAAAGCAATCACGCGAAGCCAATCATAGCCGCAGCAAGAGCGAGAAAGACAAAACCCAAAACCAGATCTGCCTACTTTTACTTCAATCGCGCAATGAAGAACTGTCGGCAACGACATAAGCCAAAGCCACCATACCCAGCCACCACCGAGCTCTTACCCACCAACAACAATCACCACCACCCATCTTAGACACATCCACCTCCATAACCACCACTATCAAACAAACCAAGCGCCAATTGGCTGAAATGAAACTTCTAAAGCCTGGATGACCTAACCACATAGCCTAAAATTTAAAAGCAGAATGACCATGGAAAGGCTCGTGAGCATAAGAGAGCAGCAAAGGGCAATGATTGAAATGATGTCTAGCCATAATGGAACAAGAAACACTGCTCCAAGTAGAAATAAACCCAGTGGAACCTAACACTTTATCCAGCTTGCTTTGTATCCGTCGAGAATTCAATCCACCTTTACACCATGTATACTTCACTCCTCTATAAGAAACGTCGACTAGGTTGCAGCCTTCAATGAAACGAATATGTGCTGTAAAATAAAAGAGTAAATTAAAACCTGAAGGACCAAGCATGCGAAGTTTCAGAAAATGGAAAACCGAATTTTAGAAATATGAAATATAAATCTATAATTTGTGTTTTGCTGTGACACATGTAATTACCTCTTGACATTTTTTGCCTCAAGACTTTGCAAAGAATCCCAAAGCTCAGTCTAACCGCACAACGGCACAAGACTTGGGCTGTGATTTAGCACTCTCAATTCGTTTCAAACTTATACCTAAGCTTACAAGTTTATTGGGTAAATTACACCTCTACATTGAGGAAATTGCAAAGAATAGTCACCTTTTAAAACTTAATCTGGCAATACCTAATTTTTGATATTCTAATTATTTCCACTGGAATGAGTAACTGCCAATTTTGGATTATATATTTCTTATATTTTCTCCAACTTTTTTTTGTAATTAATTATCTAATATCACAATCAATGTAAGTTTTAGATTTTGCACATTTTTACGGATAACTGTTGAGTCGAGTTCAAATTCTGTATTTGTCAAATATACACCTCCAATTTTAAATTTTAATAATAATTAAATAAAAATCGTAAATTTAATTGTTTATGACTCCCAATTATTTTTAACGTACTTAGTTTTGATTGGTTTCAATTAAGTTTCTATCAAGTTTCATAACTGTGTTTTTAATCATATATTTCTTTTTATTTCAAGTTTAGTTTCTTACAAGTTTCTATTAAGTTTTTGTTAAAGTCTATGAACATATTTAGAATTAAATTTTTCTAAACAATTATTATCTGATTTTTTTGTCAAGTTTCGCGTGGTCTCAATTGTGTTTCAATATCGATTCATTGGAAAAAAAATGCATTGACATGACAAAGTAACGTAAAAGAATTAGAAAAAAAAGAAACCACAATGAAACTTATGTAATTTTCACCGACTTTCATTTTCCAGTGTGGTTTCTATCAAGTTTCAATTAAGTTTCTATCAAGATCTATGAATGTGTTTAAATTTTATATTTAAACTTTTTAAACTCACTCAGCTTAGCTTATGTCAAATTTTAATAAGTATCAGTTAAGTGTCACAAATGTGTTTACAATCTTAGATTTCATTTTTTATCTTAACTCATCAAGTTTAGTTTCAATCAAATTTTAAATATATTTTATTTTATAAAAATGCATTACAATTTAAAAAGGCTTAATGACAAATAAATGCCCAAACTATTCAATTGTATCAATTTTGGACTAAACTATTATAAATAGCAAAAAAGGACCCAAACTATTCCAATTGTATCAAGTGATAACTACGTCATACACCACAAATCATATGAACTGGATATGTTTGTTACAAATACACTTTATAGTATTTTTCGTTTATACGGTTGTAATTGTCAGATTCACGGATATAAATTTTTTAAATTCAAAGACTATTGTTTATATTTATTTATACTTGTTTACATTTGTTTATACTTATTTATATTTTTTTTATGTTGTTTTATATATGTTTATATATAAACAAATGTAAACAAATATAAACACATATAAATAAATATAAACAACTATAAATAAATATAAACAACGTGTAAACAGTATTCAAAGTACAACGTAAAAATATAATTTTCAAAAATTGGTTTGGAAGCGAGTGTAATTTTAAAAAATTTGTTTTGGTAGCGCGTGTAATTTTGAAAATTTTGCCAAAATATGGAAAGTTGACAACGTGAATTCAAAAATTATGATTTTAAAGATAGTGTATATGTAGTTGGCCCTTATATCAATTTTGAGTTGAACTATCATAAATAGCGGCCTGAACTATCATAAATAGGAAAAAAAGGCCTAAACTATTCCAATTTTATCAATTTTTCCTTGAACTATTATAATTAGCGAAAAAAATTCTCAAACTATACGCGTTATATCAAATGTGGCATGTGTTAAAATTTCCATCAAATATTCTGTCAAATGACAATATTGACTTAATGGAATGCTGACATGGAAGATGATTATTGAAGTGTCATACACGCTACTTGATGTCGAAAAAAATAACAAATAAAACAACATCGTTTCTATTACCTTTATGTCGAGATTTAAAGTTTTTCGATCAAAAACAATGCAAGATAATAGAAACTGCGTCGTTTCTATTGCCCTGATGAGGTATAAAATATGTTGATAAAAACAATGCAACCAATAGAAACAACTTTGTTTTATTTGTTGTGGTTTTTTTCAGACATTAAGTGACACGTATGACACTTCAACAATTGTCATCCACATCAGTGTTTTGTTAAGTCTCTATATTGGCATTTCGTAGAAAATTTGACAAAATTTTTGACCAATGCCAGATTTGACATATTGTGTATAGTGTGGACATTTTTTTGCTATTTGTGATAGTTCAAGTCAAAATTGATACAATTAGAATTGTTTGGGGTTTTTTTTTGCTATTTATGATAGTTCAGGCTAAAATTGATACAATTGGAATAATTTGGGTATTTTTCTTGTTCTTAAGCCATTTAAAACTAATGTGAACAGTGATATAAAGACACTCAAATGAAACTTACTTGAAACCCTTATTTATTTTTTCAATATCGTGATGTATTTACATGACATTGCAAAGTTTCTGTTAAGTTTTAATTAAGTTTCAGTAATAATATATCCATCAATTCTGAATGTTATGCTTTTCTTTTTTTTTTGATGTGTTTTGAACATGTTGATATATATTTGTTAGGATTTTTTTAATCTAATTATTATCGGTTTAGATCTTCCTTGATTTTGGGATTAATCAATCAAAATAATATCTTAATAAATGTGATTTTGCAGTTTCCTTTAAATATGGTTTCAAAAAGTTGGCAACTCCTTTTTTTAGGAGATTTAGGTCATCTACTTTTTAGGTTTTAGGTGGCTATTTTCAGAAAATACTTCACTAATTTATTAGCATATTTAGTTAAAATTTTGAAGTGGTCATTTATAGAATATGTTTTAATTTTGTGGCTTATATAAGTAAAAAACCTAGCCCAAAATAGTGACTCAAATGTCACATCTAGTTTTATTACTTTTTAAAATGTAATCTTCTTAAAAAAACAGAATGTCACCTTTTGACTTTCCGAGAGAATGGAGAAAATCGTGAGAAATTCACTTTCATTTCTCAAGAAAAAAATCAGGAAAATCACCAGAAAAGAACTGTTAGCAAAGTTTATACAATGAGTCTACAATTATATTCAGAGTGTGAACAGAACATGGACAAACATGGAAAACCCCAAAATTAGTATTTATTTTTATAAAATAGAAAAATTAACAATTTTTCCACTAAATATCAATATTTTGGTTTATTATAAGGTTTATGTTAAGCAAAATGGTGTACAGATCGTGTACAAGAGTGTACACATGTGTACACAATGTATGCAAACATTCTCTAATTTTTTTCAAGCAATTTTTTTAAAGTTGTACACAAGTGTACATGGGTATACACAAATGTATTCAAATGTACACAACAGGTACAATCATACACAAATGTATATAAAATTAAATTTGTAGGTGTACCATCGAATTTTGGGACTAATAGTATCTGTTAGGGACTATTTTGAAAATTTTTAAGGATTGGGGACCATCTATAAGTTTTGCCAAACTTAAGGGGTTACAAAGAACAGAGATATAACAGCTAAGGTTTTGAAACAAGTAATTATACATTCTCTAAATATGAAGACTAATTGTACTTCTCAGATGCTCCAATAAAGAATTAATTTTCCAAAAGTGCCAACATCCAATGCCAAATAAAACATCGAAAGAATATTCTCATTACAACACTATTGGTTTTATTGGCGGATGGGCGGAATGATTAAACTTAGTTTCTTAAAGGGGTATCTTAGCCCCAGAAAATTTTCTTTCTAGAAAATAAAGACGCATCTGTTTTTGTATCAACGGACTACTAATACAACACCAATGGAGGGAGGAATTTGTTTATTCTACTAAAACTAAGGGATGAACTACTGGTGTTCTCAAAATATGAGATTTCGGTTGTAGATTTTTCTATACTTTGGGGACTAAATAGTTAATTACCCTTTTCTAAGTTCAGCATATCACGAAACTTGTCGTTTTGTTTCGTCTCAACGAAACAGGAACTGTAAAATAAGTCGTCTCTCTCTGCGTTGAGCAATCAGAAATCAACGCCAAATCAAATACATAGGCTCTCTCACTCTCGCTCTAAGGCCTCAGCTTCATGTCCCATTTGCACACTGATGTGAAAGTGACCTTCTTTGGCCACTTCATCCCAAACCTCTCTGTCTGAACCCGCATAAAACCTTCAAGTTATCGTATCCCATCGCGATCTTCCGATTCTCAATTCTGCTTGAATTGAAGCTGAGTAAGTCACGTTTCGGTTTAGATCTGTTGCTTCCTTTAATTGATTCCTTTCTACTATTCGCATTCAATTGAGCAGTTTAGCTTTCACGTTTGTGGATGTGATTGAATTTCTCAATTTACGCACACATTTTGATTTTTATGGGACTTTGGTGGGACAGGTTGATTGCTTCATTCATTACTCCTCTTGACGCCGTCTCATTTTGCTGCAACTGCAAATGTTTCTGGATGATCTTTGACTTCCCGATGTGTTGCGGATGATTTGAAGTGTTATGGTGCGTGTTGTTTTAGTTTGGTTAATTAATATTGTCTAGAGAACAGAATAAATTGCTAATTATGAGCTAATTACCAACTGCTATTAGTGGTTCATTGAATTGATGATTCAGAGGTCGCAAAATGAAAATTGCGAAACTGTTCTGCGTAAATCTTGGGGCTGTCTCGCTGATTTTTTTTAAAATTCCTGTAGAATTGCTATTTAGATTCCTGTAGAATTACTATTTAGATGCTGTGCATTTTTATTTGCCTTTGACAGTGATAGTGTAGATAGCCCGGATCAAATAACATCAGTAATGCTTGTCATATGGTTTAGTTTGAACTTAAAGGTGATTATGAAATCAAAACTACTGTTAGGTTATGCTGAACGATAGACAGCCTCACCCCTTTTATGTTGTGTTTTTTTTTTCCGTAAGTTTGTATTTTTGTCCTGCATCACCATTAGAGAGTTAGCTAGAAATTTTGCTTTTCTGGAAACTTTGTAGTTTTTTTTTTTAAATGTTTATGCCTCTGCTTTCTGCAAATTTGAGTAATAATGGGAGTAACTGTTCCTACTTAAATTTTCGTAAAATTCCCTTGCCTCTTTTTTTTCCGTAAAGTTTCATGGTCTTTTGTTGCATATTTCTAGTGAATTCCGTGCATAGAATTTTTTTTGGGCTTCTTGTTTTAAATTCACATTCATAAATTGCCTTTTTTACTATGTTATATTTTCCCATAGGTACTGGCGCCCATAGCTTCTGGCTGCATGGTTCAGATATAATAATATAAAGAAACTGTGGAAGTATGAGGCATCTGAATCTGCCCTCCAAAAGTTATGTATTTAACAAAGAATTGCAAGACCATCCTAGTAGGCCTTCCAAAGGCACATTTGCATGCATGGTTAATTCTGAAATAGGGTCAGTTTTGGCTGTGATGAGGAGAAATGTAAGGTGGGGTGTTCGCTACATGGCAGATGATGATCAGCTTGAGCACACTCTGATTCATTCCCTGAAAGAATTGCGGAAACAAATATTTTCATGGCAACATGATTGGTATAAT
>CAODLS010685128.1:0-13788 GCA_948243855.1 Flueggea neowawraea
GGGACTTCGGGAGTTTAGAAACACCTAGGTTAAGTCCAAAATCATGAGAATCGAAGGTGTTCATCAATGGGTATGAACCAATTTGAGTTTGAGTGATTTCGAGTTACATTGTTGTATTGGTGTATAGAATAATGTTCTGGAGGTTGTTTAGGGGCAATGTGGGTGATTGGTGGCATTTTTAATCGGTTGAATGTTGTTTGGAGATTTCTGGGCTGGGAATCACTCGAGTAAGTCATGAACTTACTCGAGTGAACCCAAGGTGGAATTGCTCGAGTAAGACTTTTCTTACTCGAATAATCCAAGGTGGAGTTACTCAAGTAAGCTCCCATTTTACTCGAGTAAGCCATGGTTTCGAGGGCCATGCTTGTATCTTTTCGTATTTGGTGATTTATAAGAGTTATAGGTCTTATTTGATGATATTGACTACTTGGAGGACTAGTAGAACTCTTTGAGAACTAAGTTTGAAATTTTGGAAAGTTTGAGCACTAAAACATAATTTTACATGGGTTAAGGACCTATCTGTAATTTTGGGTAAATTGCAGAGTTTGGGTCGAGAGTGATAGATTATCTTTCAAGCTAAGTTTTATGTGACCTCGAGGGTCAATATTTGCATATGCATATCATGCATTCGGTACCGCCACAGTACCAACATCATTTCCTGATATTTGTTATAGATGTATCTGTTCCAGCTTCCTGTTCCTGCCAGCACGATCAGCCACCGAGTGGGGCTTGATTGGATTGTCGACTTTGGACACCAGGTGAGTGAAATGATAGCTTCAGATACATAGGTTGTATCTTCCTACTTATATAGTTTGTGTTGTTTCGGGACATGACATGAAATCTGACTAATAATTATTTGGCTAATTATTAATCGAATTTATGTGGTTTGTAATAAGCAACATTTTTACTCTGCTAATATATATATTGGTATGTGTGTGTGCGTGTATATATATATATATATATTCCTGAAAATATGGAAATTTGTTCTGCATGAATATCTATTATATTATGGTATATAATATATTTATTCTAAGATTTGGGACACCTAGTTACAGGGTACGTAACCTTATATATATCAATGCTCTGACAAGGCCCTAGTTACCAAGGTAAAGGGGTGACCGTGTATCTGGCCAGATACATAATCTATTAAGTCTGGTTGCGGAGTCCACAATTACTATTTTGTTCAGTCTGCTATAGTCCCATACTTTGACTCTGTTATATATATATATATATATATATACTGTCCGAATGCATGTTGTCTGCTCTGGATGCGAATGTTTTGGTAAAATATTTTCTGAAAGATATTACATATGTAGTGTGTATACATATTATGTCAGTATATACGTGTGCAGTATCTTTTGAATTGTTTTCAAAACTATCTTTGTGAAGCACGTATGAGACAATCTGGAAGTGTTATTTCCTCACTGGGTCCTAACCCCATTTGATTTTTGTCTATCTTCTTTATCTATCTTACAGATATATTTTGATGCTCAACATTTGTTCGGCATCTCGAGACCAGTTAGGCATTCTTTGCTATTCAATGAGTTCCCTCGTTCGGGCTCTACTTTTGTATTTTGCTACTAGAGTTTCATACCGAGTTGTTGTGGGGATACTGGGCTATTTTTGTATTTTGGATATTATTTTCACTGACTAACAGTTATGTTATTTTGATAGTATTATATATATACTATTTTCTTATATATTGTTTTATATTAAATAAATGTTTTGATAAATGAATATTTGGGTAGAATATCTGTATATCCGAGGTTTGTGCGAGATGAGCTGAGTTTCCATAGGCAGTTCACATCGTACGCCGGTCACCGGCCCGACTCGGGTCGTGACATAGAACATCTGATTCTCCGAGACTTGTGCGAGATTGATCAAACCTCTTGTTCGGTTCGTCTCGTACACCAATCATGATCCAATCTCAAAATGACTTAAATGCTTAATGCTATTTTAATGATTTTTTTTTCACGTTGTTGTACAATCTGGAATGACATGTCACAAGTTAAAACTTCTTTTGATGATGTATAAATATGGTATACTAAGGTTGCTCATTTAAGTTTTAAAATCTGGTAGATTTAAAAAAAAATAATTAAACGAGTTCAGAAGAAAAAAAGGGTGAGAGGGCCACATTTTTTTAACTAGCCCAACACGTCTGTTGAATATATACCACTCTTCCATCATTATCATCGGCGGCATAAGAAGTGTCATCTTTTCTAATAAGTGTTTTTTTGCCTTTTTCTGTCCGACGTGAAATACGTTTAGTATCTGTTTGTTTAACATGTCAATTAGTTGTAGTTATCGTGAAATTATTTTATTTTAAATTCATTAAATTTAAAATATACGATTCTTAATCTGATTAAAAAATGACATATCAAGGTAAAAAGAAGTGCATCTTGTTTAAGATAAATTTTGGTCAAAGATTTAATAATGGTCATTTGTAACTCCTAAAATAAAATGAGGTTATGATTTAATAAACTTCAAATGTGGTGGCCACGACACGTAAAGTCATTAGCAAGTAAAATAAGTTAACAACTTGTTATATATTTCAAATCTAATTTAGGTGATCTTTTTTCACCGAGAAAAATGAAAAAAAAAAAAAAGAGAAAAGATTATGTGAGATTCCCGTTTGGAAAATAATTATATATCTTAATGTTACTATTGGTCTTGTGAAATATGGAAAAAGAACTAATAAAATTAAAGATTTAATTATTCAAATAAGTCTGAATTTATGTGTAATTAGTTCTAAATTTTATAGCACAAGATGAATCAGTTATTGCGTTAATAATTTAATTGTTTCTTAACTTACAACAAACTATCATAATTAGTTTAAATAGTTGAGTGTGTGCCTTGTTGAGTTTTAAGAATGTTGTTATAAAGAAAATTAGAATTCAATCTGTACAAGGCAATGGATGTTGAGGGAAGCATATTTGTCAGAGTTTTTAGTTCTCTTGCGTGGTCCAAGATTTTTAGAAGAAGAGGCAAATTTCCAATCTTACCTGTCATTTCTCACATCTGTAAAACAAAACTAAATTCATTATACTATATTCACATAAAAAAATAATTCAAATACTTATTGGATATAAAAACTTCTCCATACAAAGCCTCTGGATGATTAGGCCAACCGGACTTCAATCCAAATATGAGTCCAACCCAACAAAGATCAGGCGTTGGATTGCATCCATCAATTACTTTTTGTTGAGCCGCAAGTATATTGTTATTCAAGTAATAAAAATATTGTTCACACGACTATTATGATTTTATCCACCAATTAATTTAGTTTAATTTGTTTAAGAGAATAAAATTTGAATGATTGATAAAATAAAGAAAATAACAAGTATATACCAAAATTCAACTAATGCTCAATAAACAATCAAGATCAGAAATCAAGAATTAACAATATCCACATTCTCTCTTAGTCTTTCAAATGGGTTTAATGATGCTAAGTCTCTAGATATTCAATATTTTTAGTTATTATTTCTCAAGCGACAATTAACCTATCAAATTGAAATAACAAAAGTGAAATTTTAATCTCTCAATTATCTATTCTGGCCCAAGTTATACCAATTGACTCATTAAGCAATCTTTCGAACCATTAATTAATCATAACGATCTCTCAATGATTCTTAACTAACACGATATTTATATGTCTATTATGCTACAACATTCATTGCACACATAACACAAATAATCTAATTCAATTTCTCAATTGTAATTAGAACAATAAAATTCAATAAAGATCGCATAGATAATGTTAAACCCAAAAGATAAACATTGAATGAATGCTTCAAAAGTTAATTCCTACAAAAAGTTTATCTATCTATCAAAGTACTTGAAAACAAGACAACAACAATAATCAAATCCATAAAAATAAATAAGAACTAGAGATAGAAAGAAGAACTCTTTGCTGTCACTCAGACTCTTCTTCTTGACCTTGGCTTCGAGACTCCCTCGTGCTCTTCTTCAAAATGAATGGAAAATATATTGTGTTGTGATGTGTTGTAGTGTATGTTGTGTCTTGTTATGTTGTTGTTTCTTCCTAAGGAGGGGTTTTTATAGCATTCTCCTAGTGAACCCTCTTAAATTGCTTCATGAATGAGTTTCAATACATCTTAGATAGGTTACAATTGAGTCACTTTTCATTTCTCCAAGCAAAAACTATCATTTTCAACTTCCCATTTCCTCTCAGTCGTGACAAAAGTCTCAGTCGAGACAATGAATCAAGCCTTCATTTTTCTCACGACCGAGACGCTTGTCTCGGTTGAGCCAAACACATGAATGCCATCTTAAATGTCAGTTTTAACAGCTGTCACATGTACCAAATGACATTCAACACACCAGTGACCACCAAACACACTTCTTGACCAATAAAACTACAATTAAAGATCACAATCAATCACATTAACAATTACTTGTAACTCCTAAAACATATACTAGCACACATTTAACATACATTAAATATACACATTAAAACAAAATAAAACAATTACTAGGCTAATAACACAATTATCACCTTTCCAAGAAGAAGATCCCAAGTTTCTAAAGAAAACCTTAACCATATTAAAAAAGGTAATCATTATTTTTTTAATTTTCCGTACATCAGCCAAAGAGTGTAGGCTTTTTTTAAATCACCATCAAACTATTCAATAGTTTGGGTGCATCCATATATTTTTATTGAAAGAAAAACACTCATGAGACATGATCAGAATCAGTGTTGAAAAAGATGAGGAGGAAGACGAGGACTGAGCATGACTTGAAGAGGGGTTGCCTTAGGCAAAGACAAACCCAAGGCTGCAGTCATGTCCACAGGCATATTCATCGGTGTTGTCATGTTGAATGCTTGGAGCAACCTTGCAATTGCCAAATGTGTTACTTGCATTGCCAAATTCATTCCAGGGCATGCTCGTCTACCCGAACCGAATGGCAGGAACTCGAAGGACAACCCGTTAGCTTCGACCTTAGCATGCTCGTTCAAGAACCTTTCGGGAACAAAATCGTGTGGGTTGGACCAGACGTTTGGGTCTCTGTGTAGCTTCCATAAATTTGGGAAGAAGTGAGTGCCTTTAGGAATGAAGTAACCACCAATGTAGCAATCCTCGGTTGCCTGGCGCGGAAGTCCAATTGGTCCTGGCGGGTAAAGTCGCAGTGTTTCTTTTATGACGGCATGGAGATATACTAGCTTCTCTACATCAGAGTCTTGCACCACTCTGTCCCTGCCTACTTCTCTGTCTAGCTCTTCTAAGACAAGATTTAGACAGCGTTTATTGTTCATTAAGTTGGACAAAATCCATGTCAAGCCAATTGTTGTGGTATCAGACCCTGCGACAACAAACGTCTGGAACATGCATCCAATTTTAAATATAGTTAAGTGTATTAAAACCATGAAAGATAACCTTGTTGTGTACGTAGAGGAGTATTAAAAACATAGAAGGATGACCAGTTATTCTATGATAGATAAACGGTGGAGGTGTAGTCATTTATAGAATAAACAATATTGTTTAAGGGGTTTAGGTCCTAAAATTGGTAGTTTAGTTTGTATCCATCTAACAAATTCTCGTTTACTCTGAGAGACATGAGAATTATTTTACAGAGATTTTTCAATCTGTGAACTTATAACCTTCTTAAGTTGATGTTTGAATGAAAGCTCGATTGGTCTTGAAACTTGCATAATATTTATTTTTTTAAGCATAATCAATTCAATTTGATCTATTAAAAAATCAATTTGATAAATTAACAATTGAGTGCAGTGAGATTTAAACTCTGATATACGCTGATATGCTATCATATTAGGAACCCATTCATGGTAGTAATTGAAAATTGAACAAGTATATATGTGCATACCACCGTGGTTGCCTTGATTATAAGGTCGCGCGGGTGGCCGAGGGAGGAGTCATCCTCAATGGTGTTCAACATAATATCAATGAAGTCCTGCTTGTCATTATTAGTTTCACCCCTCCTCCTCTTCGTCTCATGTTCGGCAATCCAAGTATTGGCAATCTGATCTACTTCCTTTTGAATACGTTTCATGGCTCTAGCAGGGCCTTGTAAATTGGTCGTCCATCGAAGAACAGGTATGAAATCCGTAGGGTTCATGTCACCCATATAAAACAAGTATTCCCTAAATATTTTTCCGATCGGACGAACTTCTTGGTCGTTTATGACCTTGTTGCCATCGAAGTATCTCTTCCCAGCAATCATGCTTGTAGTTATGTTTACTAGCAATTTTTCCAGCCATTCAGTAATGATAACTTTGACTTGACCGTCACTGTCCTTGCACTGCAAGTATATATTATTCACCATGTGATCTACCTGTTTTTTCAACAAGGATTGATAAAAGAAAACAATTAGCACATAAATTTAACTTGTTTTATGAGTTAATTCTTTGAATTTTATTCATTTAGATTACAAAGAACGATTTAGGAAAAATCTGGTGAACATCCTCGAAAAACCTGGTAGGCAAATGAAATTAGCTCATAAATTTAATTTGAATATTCTCACTACTTATAATAGTATATATTTTACTATTCCATTATAAATGAAACGTTAGCTAAATTTCTAAATATTTCAATGTTCACACATCGATATTGTAGTAACATATATAGATTGCAATTTTTTTTGTAGTTATTCTCCTGTGTTTTATATCCAAAACTTAACATACGAGTCAATATTTGCCTTTCAACTAAAACACTCTCGTAAATATAAATTGCAAATTATTAGATTCAATATTTTATGCAAAAATATTTTTTATTTTAAGTCAATTTCCTTAAAATTGTATTCATCTGGATAAAAAAGTGATCTAGGCACTTATCCAAAAAAAAAAAAGCGATCTAGCCCAAATTAATTGACACATACCTCACTTTCGTAAAAATGTTTCATTTTCCTGACAGTCTGAAGGGAGAGCATCTCAGACGTTGCAAGTTTACGTATTTCACGCCAAAAGGGTCCATAAGGTGCAAAACCAAAACTTACACCATCGTAGCCAAGGTACTTGGATATACTTGTTACAGGTCGAGAACCCAAATACAAGTAATTTTTTGTGAAGCTCTCTTTCATGGCCTCATTACTGCTTATCACAACGGCACGCTCCGTGCCAAGCCGGAAAGTAAAGACAGGGCCATGTTTTTCAGCCATGTCCCCCAGAACTCGAGGAACCGGTTTCGGACCCCGAAGTAGATGAAGGTGGCCTATGATCGGCAAGGCTCCCGATGCTTCTGGGGGTAATTTGGGCTCAATTGTTTTTCCATGTTTTTGAGTCCTCCATAGATTGTAGAAAGCGATTAACACTACAACTCCTACAATTCCCAAAACGTGAGAATTGATATCCATATTTGGTTTTGGAAGATAATTATCAATTTGGTTTGTGAAGTGGTAATGGATACACACACATATATATAGAAGCACTCGAAGAGTGTAGAAAGAAAAGTTGGAAAGGAAGGATGATGACATTCAACGGATATGCTCTCTAATTCCTATTATCTTGTGTCATTATGTTGAATGTTGGCAGTTTAGTCTCATGTGTTTTTTTGACGTTTTCGGGTATTTTTCCCCTTTTCTTTCATCATTAATTACATTCTAGACTGTGGAAAAACAAAGTTAATTACATTCCAGATCTTTGGACATTTCTATGGATGAAAAAAGTTAGGCAAAATACATTACTAAGCCCCTCAACTTGGCAGAAAAGCCTACCAAGCCCCTCAACTACACTTATAACCTAGTAAAGCCCTCAAACTTCAACATTTGTGCAATTTATAAATTTGGCACGTGCATTACAACCCATATTTAAAGAGGATGAGAACTAAATTGTAGTGTCGTTATTCTAAAACTTAATCCCCTCATCTACTTATTTTACAATTGCTAGCCAAAATCCATAAGAATGAAAGACCTCATCTCTTTAATTTACCTTATCCATTGACGCTAGAATCTCTTCCCTCTTTCTCTTACTCTTCAACTTCAATAGTGTTGGAAGTGGTGTGGGGTCTCCACTGTTGTTAATGTTGGTGGAGGTTCAAAGCCATAAGCCACTTAGTTGTTAATGAGAGAGAGGTTATAACCTGCTGGCAATCAATAATGGTTTATCGTTAACAGCGGAGCCAATAATCGAAGGAGGTGGGGTCAATTTTAGCATGAATTAAAATGATTTTTTTGGCAACACAATATATCGATAATATAGTACGATAAAATATAAAAACAAGTACAACTCAAGCAACACTTATGTTTGTGATGTGAGACAATTGATTCATCGACTATCCATATTTTGAAAGCGATTGAAAATGGATTCATTGTCGAGTTGCAATTATCTACTCCTCGACGAATATCATAAAGTTGTCATTTAACCATTAATCTCCCATCTTATTTCGCAATTCATTCTTTACAACTTTCATTATTGATACATTATACTACAACCAATCAAATTCCTTACACCAAACATCCCTTAAACCTCTGTTATCTTTTTCATACTTCTTTTTTCAAAAAATTATGATTGTATGGTTGACAAGGACTTTTGGATATGTATTCTCTTCGAATACAATCTGGAATATTTACCATGTAACTATCAATTGACTTATGTAATTCAGGATCAACAACAATATCATCTTTATTAATTTATAACTCATCCGAGTTAATTTCCACTTCAACATTTTTATTCAAAATATTTGCACCCGAAGTTTGTGACTGTTGCCTAACACTAAATGGCTCAATTGAACTTCTAGACCTTTTTGAAAAATATTTCTACATTATATTTCTATACAACAACCTATCAAATTAAACTTAAATAAATATTTTAAGTCCCAATTAAAATTCAAAAAAAAAATTCCACAAATTGAGAAATGAACTAGAAGTAATCACAGTTAAAATACAAATCCAACAAATTGCAGCCTTGTTTTTTCATAAGCCCTAAATCTAATTGCAATAAAAAAAATAACAAACCCTAAATTTCCTAATTAATTAAAATCGCAACATTGTTAATCAACAATCAAGTAGTCAACAATTAAGTAATCATACAACTCAATTGCCCAAAATAGATTTGAAATAAGAGAAAAAAAATAATGACAAATTACTTACCGCGGAAGACGAACGGTGTGACAACAGAGGATGGACACTGGACAAGGACAGACTCATAACTCTCGCCAGTCACCTCTCTCTCTCTCTCTCTGCCTCTCTTCGTGTCTGACCTCTCTCTCTACAACTCTACCTCTCAGTCAGTGCCTCTCTTCTCTATCTCGACTTCACTCTTCTACTTCATTGTGCCTACTCCTTTAAACACCTTTTTTTTTTCAAATGAACCCTTGGCAAACGACATGTCGTCTGCGGAGGGACAACATGTTGTTCGGCAGTGCTTTATTATTTTTTTTTAAACTAGGGCGAAACGACATCGTTTTACTTAGTTTTGAAAAAAATAATATAGGTAAGGGTTTTCTTCTTCGCGACGACCCCTACCTCTCCACCTCTTCAAAGTTGCAGGGTGGAAGGAGAGTGTAATAGGGGTCCGTCGGACCTCCGGTGGAGTCTGCCAACCTCGCCTCCTTCCGCCATTGTTTATTGGTGTGGCAATACTAGAAGGGAGCTAGTGGAGAGATATGGTGGTAGCAAGAGATAGCACTTGTGACACTAAAATGGTGGTGGTGAACATGAGGGGGTTGCTGGCAAAGGCGACGGCAACTCTTGGTGAAGTTAGGTTCATGAATCAAGGAGTGTTGCGGTTTTGTGGGTTTGCTAGGTTTTACGATTTCCAAAAGCTATGTTTAATTTGCTCGAATGTGGATTTAGTTATTTGTGGTGAAGTTGTTTTTTATAAGTATTTACGATGAAGTTGGTTTTTTGTTTGTGTATAAAACAGTTGGCTTCTTGTTTTGTTTTTTTTTTTTTTCCAATTTTTCTTTTTTCTTGTGATCTACGTGAGGTTAGTGTGGTCGGAAGATGGGCTTGATTGAATCGAATTCAAATTGACCCCTAACTTCCACATTGCATGTCATGTCGAATTAAATTTGATGTATTGAAGATTTGGATGCCACTTACTTAATGTTTGTATTCCACATGGAATTAAATCTGATATATTTAACGTTGTTTGCTAATATGGCTTCCATCTGGCTTTTCCGTAGAAAAGGCTTAAATTTGTGAAAAAGCTAAAGTTAAGGGGCTAAATAAGTTACAAGTATAGTTTGAGGGCTAAAAAGGTTGTTTATGCTACGTTGAGGGGCTGCATATATATTTTTGCCGAAAATGTTGATTTTTACTCTTTAGAGCATCACTAATAGTCCCTATGATCACTTCCTATTATATTGTTTTTAATTTAATTTTTATTTAGTTTTTACTTTAAAATTTAAATTCAATTTATTTTTTCATGTCATTAATTAATATTTTGTTAGTAATAAAAGAAAAATAAAGAGGTGTTAATGATAGCTCCACATAAATGTGGAGTTACTATTTGCTCCTCCCTCATTTTTTAAAATTTAGTTATAAAATATTAATTAATTAATTAATTTCAAAAGTAAGAATTTTAAAAATTTCAATTAAGAATTTTAAAAATTTCAATACTAATGAAGATATAAAATATATTAAAAGAATATTGTTTTCAAGAGTATGATAAGAAGACTATTGGAATGTTCTTAGTGACAAAGAATAATACTGATTAGACAGCTCTTTGTACGTGTCGAATGAATCTAGCTACTCATCCATGAAGTCGAGCGAATTTTTGGTAAGAGCTCAATAGCAGATAGAGTGATAGCAGTAAGTTTGATCACTGCAAATTTTATAATATTAAAATATGATCGCCCCAAACACTTTTGTGGCCCTAGACAAGAATAATTTGATGGCTCCTCATAATAGTATATAAATGCAAGGCTTAATGACAAAAAAAAATACCTAAACTATTCCAATAGTATATAAATGCAAGTTGAGTTAGAATGAATCTAACAATATTTATTGAAAATTTATATTTTAGTTTTTTAAGCGGCAAATCACTATTAATCAAATTTTTGTATTCAAGTTTAAATAGAAAATTTTTTTATAACTTATAAGTGGCAAAATTACTAATTAAATTTTGTAATAATTAATTCTTCAACTTATCATATACGAATTCATATTTTCTAGTTGAATTTTAATAAAAAAATAAAAATATAAAAGAATTAAATCACTTGATTTTGTATGCTCCTAATATTTTCTTGTATAAAAGTCTTTTTTTCGCCACTAAATTAATCCCATTTAGAAGGTAAATTTATCTAAAAATGAAAAAGAATATCAAGTAAGTATGAAACACACAAACTGTAAAAAAAAAGGACGTAATATTTAGTAATAAGAACAAATCAAGTGGCCTGATAACTTTATTTTCTAAGAAAATTTGTGAGTAGTTTAGCAGAAATATAATGTCAGGAAAAACTGGCTATAGAAGAATGCAAAATAAAATAAAGAGCAATCACACAAGAACACAAGATTTACGTAGTTAGATCAATAATCGATTTACGTCCACAGGCAGAATACAAGTATTCTATTATTCAGAGTTACAACTGGCTAAAAGACACAAAGAATTGTCTTAAGCCATCTATTTATAGCATACAATGAAACCCTAGTCAAATTAGACCACCCAAAACCCTAGAATCCGTCCTAAAACCTTCCAAAATTAAGACACGGGTTGCATGGGTAAATACACGGACAAAGGAAGCACAAACACGAGCAAAAAAGTCGTGACCGTGTAAAATTGGTCATTACACGGGCATGGACACGGTCGTGTCACAGGACATGTCCTGCACTGATTCACCAAATCCACCCCTTTTCTTCACCATTTTCGTCCCACTTCGACTTGCTTCATTTATTATCACCATGGCTTCAATTCTTGACCAAGAAAATCACTTCAACTTTAATAATTCTACACCTTTTTCTTCCTTTCACAACTCATCCATAGAATTACTCTTCTGCCATATCACCTCGAAGAGCCTCAAGTCCTGCAACAACGAACCAAGTCCAACCTGAACTTGCCTCCACTAGCGCTAGCTTTCCATCCACTCCTAACAACACACCACCCCTCATATTTTCCCGTGTCCTCCAGTGATGACCTTTTATCATCACCAACACAATTAACATGCCTTGGTACACTTGTTGTTAGCCTTCGTGAATCAACTTGATCGATTTTTTCCCGTTCCAGAGTCTCAATCACAAACTCCACCCGTTTTCCAACAGAACTCACAATAGTTCTTAAATCATTAGCAACTACTGAGTTGTCAATCAAGGTGTAAATGTCATTCCACAATCTACCTTTCATCACAACCGAAGATCCCTTGCACACCCGAATTTCTCCACCTCTTCTAGAGAAACTATAACCATACTTAGCCAAAGCACCAACAGAAATCAAATTTCTCAGCAACCCAGGGACATACCAAGCTTCAAGTTTCTTGACCATCCCGTCATACATCCTGATCTTCAAAGATCCACTACCCTCAACACTCAGTTTCTCAACATCTCCCAATTTAACACTGTCTTTCCATTTTTTAAAAGAATCAAATAGTTTCCTAAAAAAAATCATGTGATAAGCTGCACCATTGTCAATAACACAGCTATCTTCAGATCTACATGCAGAAACAGTAAACACTTCACTGCTCTTCCCCTTATCAGAATTATCCTGAAACTCCACAGAATTATTCTGAACAACTGTTGCACTTGATTTCTCACCGTTTCTCCTATGTGGATAATTCTTTTTCACATGCCCAATCTCCTTACGGTGATAACACTTCAAACCATGATTCTTACCCATTCTCTTGCCCCTACTAACGGTTAACCCGGACTCCACTTTGTCTCCACTCGAACTAGAAGTTAACCTCTTCAATTATTTAGACAATAGAGCATCCTTCACATCATTAACAAAAATTTCATCTCTACCATACATGATAGTATCAACAAAACTCTCATATGACTCAGGCAATGAATGCAACAGAAACATAGCTTGATCCTCATCATCAATGTCAACACTAACACCTTTCAAATCCAATACAATTCTATTAAATTTATCAATATATTCTTTTACCTGCATGTCTTCTGACATCCTTAAGGTATGCAACCGCCTTTTCTGATAAAGCTTATTCGACAGGGATCTCTTCTGATACCTACTCTTCAGCTTCTTCTACAAGCCTGCTGCAGTAGTTTCATTAATCAACTCTTTCAAGACTTCATCTGCCAGACTCAATAGAATTATACTATGCGCTCTCTTCACAGCCTCCACTTTCTGCACCGCTGTTAGTTCTGCCGATAATTTCTCTTCATATTCAATCGCCTTCTCACACTTCTGCTGAACCAGAATCGCCTTTATCTTCAGCTTCCACAGCGTGAAATCATTCGACCCATTGAATTTCTCAATATCCAATTTGTACGAAGACATCTTCTTTCTACAGAACGAACCTAAAGTTTCTGAACAAACTTATGTGGCTCTGATACCACTTGTCAGGGAAAACCAGAAATAGAAGAATGCAAAATAAAACAAATAGCAATCACACAAGAACACAAGATTTACGTGGTTCGATCAATAACCGATCTACGTCCACGGACAAAGCACAAGTATTCTATTATTCAGAGTTACAACTGGCCAAAATACACCAAGAATTGTCCCAAGCCATCTATTTATAGTATACAATGAAATCATAGTCAAATTATACCACGCAAAACCCTAGAATCTATCCTAAAACCTTCCAGAATTAAGACACGGGTCGCATGGGTAAAGACACGGACAAAGGAAGCACAAACACGGGCAAAAAAGTCGTGACCGTGTAAAATTGGTCATTACATGGGCAGGGACACGACCGT